>JANHFP010001747.1:61450-72940 GCA_032468135.1 Calamaria suluensis | reverse complement strand
TTTTCTGCTCAGGAACTCAAGCCATGTGAACCTGACCACCATTAAACCATCTTTCCAAGCAGTCTCCATGTTTCCATGTGGAGCAGAACCCACATGGATATATTCCTTCTAACAGCTGTAACTCTGGACCATTGTTAAATAAATGAATGGTTATAAATTGAGGACCTACCTGTACATGTCATTCAACGATTTTTGCGTGATATAAAGTGTTGTAACCATGCATGTTTTGTGTTTGGATAGAATTGCTTTAGAAACTAGCAGAAAAGAATGCTGTGAATTGAATGTGGATTTTAGGTGCCAAATTATATATGTCTTACACATGTTGGCATCAAGTGGGTGCTTACTGATTGACAGGAAATTATGCAGTGGTCTACATTGATTTTTTTCTTCCTCTTTCCAATGTTTGTTCAGTTCTTTCTTCTATCTTCACCATGGTGTAGTAATGATGGCTAACAATAAAACACAATGATGTTTCATGGCTCCATAGTTTCCGGATCGGGAGAACCAGTAGCAGAGGCTCCGCCCTCTGTACATGCGCAGAAGCATCACATGAGCATACATTGTGCACGAGTGAATCAATAGTGGCCGAAATTGAAACCCACTACTGCTTCAGATGCATTAAAATTACAATTCCTTTAATTCCTAATCTCTTTTGATCACCATCAACCACACAAAACTGATCTCAACTTTGCAAAAGTAAACAGTGATTGACATCAGCTTTAAAAATCTGTGGTCATTGCTTTAGGAAAAGATCATCTCTACTCATTTGTCAAAGAGGGAGAAGAGAAAAGGGGGAAAAAGTTCCCTGTATAATCAATCAGATTTGTTAAAAATATTTAAACATTAAAAGAGGCAAAATTGTTTCAATGATTTCTTAGGGGTTAACACAGACTCTCTGTGCCATGAAACAATGAAGAGTAAATTCCACGAGGGAGCTTCATAGTCCATTGTGCCCCCCTCAAATAGTATTATATTTTTTTTTCTATTCAGATGTGCTTGCTGGTTATAAGAGAATGATATTTCTGGAGCAAAGGCTATCTTGTTACTCATTAATTGTATAGGATGGTGGTTTATAAACCCAGAAGCGAAGCTTGATATTCATGGAATTAAAATGAATCCCTATTGTGTTGTTTTGAAAGAAACACAGTGATGGAGGTTGGCATAAGATGCCTTGTTTATTTAATTTCTCTCCATTTTATTTCTCAGAGATGGCCTATCAGCTTTATCACCTCCTATTAACCAGTCGCCCTCAACCTCTATAGAAATTATTATGTAGGCTCTGATGCACATAATTAAGTTCTCTGTTCTCTTTGATTTGTGTATTCTTCTGAGAAGACTCTATTAACATACTTTGTTAAGAAGGGAGGAAAAGAAGTGTTTTTAAGGTGTGCCAGCCTCAAACACTGGTTTACTCTGTTACTTAATATGTAGCATACTTAGTTCTTATAAAAGTTGTATCAGCTTGGATTATCTTCCTTGATCTCCTTTGTCTATAAAAACAACATTGCCACCTACATTTATTGAATAATTCAGAGTTTGAAATGGAAAAGCTTTGCTTGCTTTATTGATGGAAAGCACACTTTTTTATTTTTATTACAGACAACCTGGTGTGTTTCCTTTCACATAGAGTTGGAATTGCAGAGAGCATTTTGTATTACAGGTCACCGCGCACAAGCAAATCTAATAAAATGAGGGGCAGAGGAGCATGTAATATATATCAGCCTTTCTTTGGCTGCTGCTTTCCAGAGAAGTTGCACCAGAGAGGTCCTAGCATATTCTCCCACCCCCACCAAAAAGAAAAAAAAGTAGTTGAAAAATATACTACTGTATATGAATAGAGCTGCTACAGTAACAATTGGTCATGTAGCTCTGTTGATTTAGCAAGTGAGCATTCATTATTCTGATTGCTATTATTTTATATTCTGCTTTTGGGAAAGCAGTGACTTCAGTAGGATTGTTACAGTCTAAGCAGGAGATGGCACCACACGTGAACCACTTTACGGTTTGCCATATTGTCTTTGTAGGTACTAATTGCCTTGGAGCATGATCCATTTCAATATTACCTAAGTACTCTGTGGTTTCTTCCATGTTCCCTGAGATAACAAGACTTGAGGACAGTATGGAGTCCTCGCAGGATGAAGACTCACCACCCTTGCTTGATGGAGTTATTGACCTTCCTGAAAATGTGGGACATAGGTCATAGTCTTTGATTTGATGTGGTATGGTTACTCCTGCTGGCATATATCTCTTTCCTCACCTTACTTGACAACACTTAGACAGGAAGGGAGGTTGCATTTCATCCCACAGTTCTTGAATAGGATAATGCTCAACTACACAGCAAGCCAGCTGTTCTGACCTAGGTTTCCCCAAACCATGAAGCAGACTCCTTGTCCCAACAAAAAACCCTTTTTTAAAAAAAGTTACTGTGAATTCTTCTCATTCACATCCAGCAAAGTCTTTCAAGGGGGGATTTACAGTCACAAACCTTATCTGGCTTGGGAAGCTGCCAGGACGATAATAATCAAAACTTGGTAAGGAGTCCGTACCAGGGGTGAAATCTAAAAAATATTGCCACCGGTTCTCTGGGTGTGACTTGGTGGGCGTGGCCAAGTTGATGCCATGCATGTCACTCACGTCATTCTGCCCAAACTAATTTCGGAGCATTCTCTTGCCCCACTCTCCAGCCTGGAGGTCTGTGTATCCCCCCACACACACACTAATCCTCCATACAAACTGCCCGCCTGGTTTCTGCAAAGGCAGACCTCCCCTGCAGGACAATCCAAAGAGGGGAGGGGAATGCTGCAGAAAAAGGCAGCACGGAAGGCAGGCAAGCATGGCAGGGACCCAGATCGGTTTGGGGGCGTGGCCAGCCAGCGATTGCTACCAGTTCTGCAAACCAGCCCCTATCTCTGCTACCGCTTCTACTGACCTGTTCCGAACTGGTAGCATTTCACCCCTGGTCAGTACCCAATTAATTAAGCAAACTAATTGTCTCCTGCAAACTCCACTCCCCTTTCGCTCCTCTTTTATTCCCTCTGGGAGGGGCCATTCATCATCCACCTGTGGCCTTACTCCCAAGTTGACCCATGTTCTTTAGCTGCTCCCTTCGACTGGCAACTCTGCACATCTGCGCACTGGGAATAGGCCTTCGTCTGCCACACTGATGTCAGATTCCAAAGGCAGCTGATAACTGGCATACAGCCCTCTCTGTCTCCAACCAGAGCCCTCATCAGAGCCTTTCCCAGATTCCAGGACTGGCCCATGTTTCTCCCCAGCCTCCTCGTTGCTTGAATCTGCTGCTAGCTCTGCTGGCAGGCCACAACACCTGCCAATCCTGGCTGATCGTGCAGAAATTAAGCAGTGTGGGCCTGGATCATCTATTTGTGCGACTGCTAGGGAATTCCAGAGCGATGAGCCACAACATTGAGAGACATGTCCCAAGGTAGTGGCAAAGGACTTCTGTCCTATTGCTGAGAATAATTTCTCAAAATGCCCCTATATTAAGTCACAAGGTGCTGAGCTTGAAGCTTTTTAAAGGTGAGATGCTAAATAGTCATGAAAATGGATTTTTCTCTTTCCTAAAGATGAATGGTATGCTTCTCTGAGTACAAATATTCCCTATCTACAGCTTGTGGCATACGTCTTTCTCTCCATATCTTTGCACTGTTAATCTCTCCCTGGGACTGTTTGAGTAGTACTGTTTTATGCTTTGATCACAGTGCTGTTTTCATTGTTACTTAATCTGAATTGGTGTTATAATTTATTTGTTAGCCACCCTGGGGAGGCTGTTATAGGCAGCCTATAAATACTGCAAACAGATAAATACAATTGATTAAAGTTGAATAAATGTTTGACAAAAATATTTGAAAAATATCAAACTGAATGAGATATTGCAAAATAGAAGTAAAATACCCTACATCACAGTTCAGAATGTAGCAAAGATGATTGTTAATAAGGAGGAGCATATGACATATGACAAAGGCAGTTAAATGAGCCCCTTAGATTTGAGGTGGTCAGTAATCCTGAATGAATGAATGAATGAATGAATGAATGAATGAATGAATGAATGAATGAATGAATCCCTCCCTCCCATCCATCCATCCATCCATCCTGAAACATACTATCCCCTGAGATGATATTGGCTTTCTTCCTCTTGACTGTTCATAAGAGCCTTCTGACAGATGGCTTAGGCACCCAATGGGGAAGCTTCAAAGGGGAGGTGGTTGACTAATCCCCGCTTCTTTCCCCACCCCCTACTATCTTGCGCCCTCCTTTGCCATTAATTATTTTATCTGCTGTGTTATTTTATAATTTATGCTTCTAATGTTTTTATATTGTAAGCCAGAGGTTCCCAAACTTGGCAGCTTTAAGACTTGTGGACTTCAACTCCCAGAATTCTTCAGCCAGCTCTGCTTACAATGTAAGCCATCCAGAGTCGTTGGACAAGAGATGGGCAGAAAATAGGAAGGAAGGAAGGAAGGAAGGAAGGAAGGAATTTCACTTTGATTTTAATATATTTATTCAAAAAGTGCCTGGCTTGGGAACAATCTTCCTCCTCCTAATCATATGAATAGAGCCATCTGTATTGATTAGTTTATAATGAATGTTTGAGCTGTCATGGATTTGGAATATAAAAGGTAATCAACAATTATAGTTGGGAATAAACAAACACGTAATGCTAATTCAGATGTGATGCCACACTGAGGCTTACCATTGCATGAATAATTAATACACGGTTTTCCACACAGTTCCTTGGCTTCTCTCTCCTTTTGCATCCTTTTCTTCTCCCCAGTTCACAGAGATCAGATTTTAGTATTATTTTGCGGATTTCATCTGATTTCAGAAGTGTTCGGCAGCCAAATCTGAGGTTTCTGCAGTCTTGCAATCACATCCGATCCACAATTTCTCTCTTCAGTAGCTCTTCAGGAGAACTATCTTTCATAGAGAAAGAACAAGTGCTGCAATGCTACGTTGGTGTGGTTCAGTCTCGTATTGAGGAAAGGCTTCGGGTGCAGAAAATCCCAGAATTTCTTTGTGTAATAGAGAAAGTATGGACTCAGCACTGAAAAATCTTCATCTGCCTTTCAGCAAGTAAAGGTTCTGCTGAAGCAGAAGTCCACCTTTACATCAAGGGGCTAGAGAAAATCGCCTCAGCCAAACTAGCATGCTGATACTTATGTCCCCTGCCTTCTTTGATTTTGCCACGAATAAGATTCAGGGAACATTTAAGTAATCAGCAATTGTATAAGATCAAATATGTAATTAATCTAAAAAGAACAGAGACCAAGTGTGTTTTTGAATTTGGACAGGGAAATTAACAGGATCTAGGTCAGTGATGGCGAACCTATGGCATGGGTGCCACAGGTGGCACACAAAGCCATATTGGTTGGCACGCAAGCATTGCCCTAGTTCAGCTCTGGTACGCATGCAGGCAGTGGCCAGCTGATTTTTGGACCTTCCAGGTCCACCAGAAGTCAGGAAAGAGGCTGTTTCCAGCCTCTGGAGGGCCTAGGGGTGTGGGAAAGGCCTGTTTTCCACTCTCCCTAGGCTCCACAGCCTTTGTAGGGAGGGTGGGGTGAATTGAATTATGGGTGTGGGCACATGGACATGCAAACCCCCCCGGGCACCGCCTACACTTGGCACGTGATGGCAAACAGGTTAGCCATCACTGATCTAGGTGAAATAACATCAACCGTTATTTTCATGATCAAAATACTGCTGTTAACTTATACCAGTGAGTTTATTTTGCAGGTAATGACAAGATGTTCTTATCTCTGCATTTCTTTCTTTAGTTATTTGTATTACTTAAGAAAAATGATTATTTCAACTGAAACATTTTAAAAAAGTAGAATAGTTTTGGGGTTTTGTTGCTTCTGTTTTTAGCTTCCAGATTTTTGTCTAATTCCAGTCCACCCAAATCTCGCTGCAAGAATCTGCATTTCCTCCCTGTTTATATTTATTTTGCAGAACACATAAACACCCTGTCAATATTTAAATGTTACACATTATATTTAAAGATTGAAACACTTCGCCTTGCAAACTCAAATGGAAAGTGGCTGAAACATTGTATGCCTGACATAATTTGCTCATTCTCTTAAAATAGTTTTCAAAGCATTCCCAGCAACATACTGCAGCCAATCGAGCTGACAAAGGTTTATGTGCCCTGGGCAGGCAAACAACTGAAATCAGACTTCACCAGTTAGAGATAATAAATTGCATATCTATCATAAACAAATGTGTTGATTTGCACGTGCCATTTTCAAAACTAAACTTACATTTTTGAAGTATAAATAGGAATACTGTATATAAAATAGGTGGAAAGAACATACTGCTTATTCTTGTACAGGTAGTCCTCAACTTATGACCTTAGTTGATCCCAAAATGTATTTTTGTTGCTAAGTGAGAGACTTGTTAAGTGAGTTTTGCCCCATTTTACAACTTTTCTTGTCACTGTTGTTAAGTGAATCACTGCGGTTAGTAACATGGTTGTTAAGTGAATTTGGCTTCTCCATTGACTGTTCTTGTTAGAAGGCCGCAAAAGGTGATCACGTGACCCCGGGATCCTGCAACCGTCATAATTATGAGTCAGTTGCCAAGCATCTGAATTTGGTTATGTGACCACGGGGATGCCATGAAGAGTGAAAAACGGTCAGAAGCCACTTTTTTCAGTGCCCTTGTAACTTTGAATGGTCACTAAATGGACTATTTAAAGTCGAGGAGTATCCATACTTGTTCTTCTCTCTGCCCCTTCGATGAACAATATAGCAAAATAGGATAAATGCTCATTGCTATCTGGACTATTTCATTAGTTTTGGTCAGCTAGCACAATACATTCCATTCCATTTCTAGGTGTATTTCTTAAGCATTTGGACTCTGATGAAAAGGGCCTTCCGTCAGAAACCCATCACATATACACATCCTGATTAGATTGTTACTGGTAGTCCTCAACTTACAACAACAATTAAGCCCAAAATTTCTGTTGCTAAATGAGACAGTTAAGTGAATCACACGGTTAAAGTGAATCTGGCTTCCACATTGAGTTTGCTTGTCAGAAGGTCGCAAAAGGAGATCAAATGACTCTGGGACACGACAGCTGTCATAAATATGAGCCAAGTTGCCAAGCATCTGAATTTTGGTCATGTGGCCGTGGGGATGCTGCAGTGGCTATAAGTATGAAAAGGGTCATAAGTATTTCAAATAGTCACTAAATGAACTTATAAGTCAAGGACTACCTATACTTCCTTCAGACTAGAAGGACTTCTGTGTGCATGTTTGTGTCAGTGTATTCCAATTCATGAATTGGAATAGATATGGCAACAGGTCAGCCCATGGGAACTGTTTGGAACCTGGGCGTGGCTTAGCTTAACTGTTAATGTATAAAATGTATAAAAGAGTTGGTTTATCATTGCATTATAGCTTCTGTGATTCTGAGCTTCTGGTGTCTGAATTGTGAGGCATGGATATTGTATACATGCATTATGCTTTATATTGTTGTATATAAAGAAGTTTCTTTTATAAATGGATCCTGCTGAATTCTTTACTTGTGTGCTGGTTGGATTGCTGCAAACTCTTAACAGTGTCTGTGTGTGTGTGTGTGTGTGTTGTCTGTCTTGGGGTTGCAGTTGGAAAGAAAATAGTGAAAATAAACTCTCCCTGAAGAGCTCCATGAAAAACACTTTTCAATGTTCTTAAAGTTCACAGCTTGGCTAAGAAGAAAATAACCTTTGTTTTTTCGGTTTTTTTAAAACAACTAAGAAGTTTAGTTCTTTAGTTCTATAGTTGATTCTTCTTCTTTTTTTCTTAGTTGCCATTTCGAGACAGGAGGCACAGATGGTTGAAAGGAAACTCTGTAGTCCACAATTGAGAGCACATCTCTGCATAGTGAATGCAGAAGCCACCACATTAGAATTTAAGATTATATTTGACTTCCAAAATAGAAAAAAGATGTGGAGACTCTGGAGAGAGTGCAGAGAAGGGCAACAAAGATGATTAGGGGACTGGTGGCTAAAACATATCAAGAACGGTTGCAGGAACTGGGTATATCTAGTTTAATGAAAAGAAGGACTAGGGGAGACATGATAGCAGTGTTCCAGTATCTCAGGGGCTGCCACAAAGAAGAGGGAGTCAGTCTGTTCACCAAACCACCGGAGGGCAGAACAAGAAACAATGGGTAGAAACTAATCAAGGAGAGAAGCAACTTAGAACTAAGGAGAAATTTCCTAACAGTTAGTGATTTGTTGTGGGAAATAAGCCAGTCCAAGGTTCACTCACACAGGTTTATTTAATAACAATCCACTGAGTTCCCAGGCAGGCTGTCCCTGTTTTTCAACACATTAACAACACACTCCTTCAATACAACACACTCCTTCACCCCAGATGAAACAAACTACCTCATAGTTAAGAACACACAAAATCTTTTAGATATGTGGGTACAGTTCGTATGCGGGAGGACCGCCGCAATTCTCCCTGTGATTCTGTAGATTGCACTACTGATCCCTTTTCCAATTCCAAAGGGACACTGAGGACATTAGGAGATGAGGTATCGGGTCGCAAACCCTGTTCCACTTCTGTATTCAAGTCCCCTGCCTCCGCCACTTCCCCATCCGCGTCTTGGAGTTTGCTGTCCATCAGCACCACAGCCGTCGCATCTCCTTTAAGCAAACCAGGAGCGTTTCCCTGGGGCTGTGCCAGGCGGACTGGGGGAATGACCGGTTCTGGGGAGACAAGTGGAACAGTTTCAGGGGGCTCATTTAACACAGAGCACCTTTCCTGCCCTGATTGGGGAACATTCAACCCTTTATTTGGCTTAAGCTGATCGATATGGCGTCTCCACACATTGCCATCATTCAGTTCCACTTCATAGGAGCATAGACTCGTTTGTCTGATTACTCGGGCAGGTACCCAGGTTTCCCCCTCTCTATAGTTGTGGGCATGTACCCTATCATTTAGATTAACCCCTTTTTCCGGCCCCCTTATTAACACAGGATCCTTGCACATGTTAAACCAAGGGTGAGCCCTATCTAGGAGGGTGCACAGCCTCCTTCCCATTAATAGCTCAGCTGGGCTAACCCCTGTGCTGGAGCACGGTGTTGAGTGTTGCCAAGCCAAAAATGCATTAATTCTCTCTTTCCAAGACCCCAGGGACGACTTACTCAAGGCCAACTTTGTCACATGGGCCATCTTCTCAGCCAGCCCATTGCATTTTTGGTTGTAGGGCGTGGTCAACGCGTGCTTAATTCCTAATTGTCCAAAATATTTCTCCATGGTGAGTGATGTAAATTGAGGCCCGTTATCTGAGACCACAATGTCCGGTAACCCATGGGTGGTGAATAGTCTGTTTAATACAGCACACACATCCTCAGAGGTAGTGGACCCCATCTTTACTACTTCCACCCATTTAGAGAAGGCATCCACTACTTTTAACAACATGGCCCCCTCTATCGGCCCCGCAAAGTCTATGTGGATTCTGCTCCACGGTCCATCAGGTTGCTCCCACTTTGCTGGAGTTACCCTGGGAGGAGACGACCCATGGGTCTGGCAGCTGTCACATCTGGCTACGACTGCATTAATGTCCGAATCAATGCCCGGCCACCATATGTAACTCCTTGCAATAGCCTTCATCTTGAGTATCCCTGGATGATTGTCATGTAAAACGTTCAAAACTTCCTTCCGTAGGGCTTCTGGAATAACCACCCTTTCCCCCTGTAACAAAACACCATGGAGGATGGAAAACTCAGAACGCTTTAGCCCAAAGGAGGTGAAAGCACCTTCACAGGGACCAGCAGGCCACCCCCTCAAAACCCAGGCACACACAGCTTTTAGCGTTAAATCCTTGGCCGTGACAGTAGCAATCCGTTGGGCCGAAATGGGACCGTGATCCAGATAATTGAGAGAAAGGAGGGGCAACTCATCTGCAGGATCCTGTAAGAGGTCAGGCAGAGGGCAAAGGACTAAGCACATCCGCATGTCCCATCAACCGCCCAGGGCAATGCACTAATTGATAATTATAGCTTCCCAGGAACAAAGACCACCTGACAAACCTGGGAGGCATAGCCACCGGAGTCTGCCTGTCGCCAGCTAATAACCCTAACAGTGGGAGGTGATCCGTGTGAATCTCAAAACTCCTCCCTTAAACGTAATCATGGAACTTCTTCACCCCCGCAATTATTGCCAGAGCCTCCTTGTCTATTTGGGCATAATTGCGCTCGGCATGCGATAATGACCTGGAAAAGAAAGCCACTGGTGCCTCCTGGCCGTTAGGCAGAAGGTGACTCAGGACCGCCACCACCCCCACAGGAGAAGCATCACACGACAAGGGTAATGGTAGCACAGTGGAATATTACATGAGGAAGGAGTCAGCCGACAGCAACTCCTTCACAGCCCAGAAAGCCTCATCTTCCATCTGTCCCCATGCCCACGGAACATTTTTTCTCAATAACCTATGAAGGGGCTCAGCCACAGACGCCTTCCCTTGCAGGAAGGTGTTATAGAAATTTAAGAGCCCCAAAAATGCCTGCAATTACGCCTTGGATTTTGGTGTGGGCGCCCCCTTGATTGCCCTCACCTTAGAGTCAGTGGGGAAAATACCTTTACCATTGATCCTGAACCCCAGGAATTCCACCTCCCTGGCCCCTAGAACACATTTTTTAGCCTTCAGTTTGAGACCAGCACCCCTAAACGTTTCCAGTACTGCCCTCACTCTGTTATTGAGCTCTCCAGCCATGGGTGCTGAAATAAGCACGTTGTCAAAATACGGCACCACCGTTGGCAAACCCATAAGGAGCCGTTCCATAATGGATTGGAATACCCCAGGGGCTATGTTGACACCAAATTGAAGTCTGTGACACTTAAATGCGCCCCGATGTGTCACAATGGTTTGTGCCTCAGCCGCTTCCTCATTCACTGGCAATTGTTGGTACGCTTGCGACATGTCAAATTTTGCAAAGTGCGACCCCGGACCCAAAGTGTGTAACAAATGTTGAATTATTGGAACTGGGTATGACCTTTGCTAGAGAGCATTGTTCAATGTACAACGATAGTCCCCGCAACTCCGGATGGACCTATCAGGCTTTAAGGGGGTCACAATGGGGGTCTCCCACCTTGAATAGTCTGTTGGCGAAATGGCCCCTTGCTCTAAAAGTTTGTCCAGTTCCACATCAACCAAATGTTTTATGGCCAAAGGCACCCGCCGTGCCTTCAGGCGTATTGGGGCAATGTTTGGGTCAATATTCAAAGCAATTGGAGACCCCACATACCTTCCCAATCCAGCCTCGAAAACATCCGCAAACTCCTGGAATATGGTCTGGGACTGCACAGCGTTGACTGGCACCAGCTTCAACATGCCCCCCACATGCAGTCCGAACTTGTGGAACCAATTCATGCCCAACAAGGTGGGCACAGCCACTGGGGATACTAAAATGGGCAGGGAGCCTTTCAATTCTTGCTCCCCCACGAAGTGGACATCCACATTTTTGCATCCGAACACCGGCA
>JANHFP010001747.1:47496-61350 GCA_032468135.1 Calamaria suluensis | reverse complement strand
AGGTTAATGGTAATTATGCAACAGATGATTCATAATGATCAAGCTGGATTTATAAGCGGGAGACAAATGAGAAACAATGTAAGACAAATTGTAAACTTATTGGAATACCTGGAAAGAAACAACCAAGTCCCTGCTGTGTTGATCTTTTTGGAGGCTGAAAAAGCTTTTGATCGATTAAAGTGGCAATTTTTATTGAAAATTATAGATAAGATGCAATCTAAACCTACTAAAGAACTGGGCCCATCGAACCTGTTTGGGATTTAACCTACGCATGGATTGTAAAGCGATTAAATTCCGATGGTCAGTCCAAACCTCGAAAGATTTGGACACCCCCTCCAGCAGATGGCACCAACGGATAGCATATGCCTCCTTATCCCATATAGGCCAATTATGTTCTACAGGGGAGAACTTTTTTGAGGTATATGCACAGGTCCTCAATCGATTATCAGTATCATATTGTAGCAATACTGCCCCAATTGCCACATCACTCGCATCAACTTGAACCACGAATACCTGATCATTAACTGGGTGAACCAGTATAGGTTCCTCAGAAAACAATTGTTTCAAGTGATCAAAGGCCTGTTGACAGGTCTCATCCCACAACAATCGCTTGGAAGACCGTATCTTCCCCCTTTCCCCTTTTGTTCGCAATAATTCCGTCAATGGTAAGGCAATGCCAGCGAACCCAGGTATAAACTGACGGTAGAAGTTTGTGAATCCTACAAAACTCTGCAATTGTTTGCGAGTACCCGGTTCTTGCCACTTCATAACAGCTGCCACCTTTTCTGGATCCATTGCAATTCTTTGGCTCGAAATTTTATAACCCAAATAATTCAAAGAATCTTTATGAAATTCGCATTTGCTAATCTTCACAAACAATTTGGCCTCTAGTAATTTCCTCAAAACCTTCCTGACCAACACCACATGTTCTTCTAATGAAGGGGAATAAATTAAAATATCATCAATATAGACGAGTACCCTTTGATATAGAAATTCATGTAATATTTCATTTATAAACCGCATGAAGGTGGCGGGAGTTCCTTGCAAACCAAACGGCATAACTCTATATGAATATGTCCCTAAGGGACACGTAAATGTCATCTTCCATTCGTCTTCAGCCCGGATACGAATGCGGTGGTACGCCTCTCTGAGGTCTAGTTTAGAGAATATTTAGAGAAGCCAGGGTGGTCATCAATTCTTTGAACAACGGTAGGGGATACGCATTCCCCACACTAACTGCATTAATCCCTTGGAAATCAACACACAGTCATAACCCTCCATCTTTTTTCTGTCGAAACATTACAGGGGCGGCCATGTGTGATTTACTTGGCTTAATGAACTCACGCTTCAAATTGAGGTCAATATACTTACGCATCTCTAACAGTTCAGGACGAGTCATAGCGTACATCTGGGTCTTTGGAATGCGAGCTCCAGGTATAAAAGTGATAGCACAATCTGAATCTCTATGGGGAGTCAATTGATCACACACATCCTCCTTAAACACATCCAAAAGATTGTGGTACTCCACTGGTACCACATTACACACATTCTCATGCGCACCCAAGGCTTTATCCATCGTACTTCCTTCCGACCGACAAATTGGGAAACTGAGGCGTCTGAAATCCCCTTCCCACCAAATAATGGGTTTTCTTATATCTAACCAAGACAGTCCCAAAATAATAGGTTCATTTAATTTCTCACAAACAATACATCGCATAAGCTCCTGATGCTCCCCAATATGCATCATGACTACCTCAGTTACCAGACGCGTTAAACCCCCACCCAATGTCGACCCATCCATTTGCGTGAATTTTATCGGGGTCTTGAGGGGAGTTACTCTAAGGTTCAACTCCTTTACCACTGAACTGCTAATTAGACATTGGTGCAGCCCGTATCCACCAACGCCCCCTGACTAACCCACTCTCCAGTATTCGTGTTTCTGAGGGTAACAGAAATAATAAAAGGCAGTACCTCCCCATTAACTAATGGATCATCAGATTCTGAAACCTCAGCTGTCGAATTCATAGCCCCAGATGTTGTACACAATCCGTTGTATCCAGGCTCGACACCACCAACCGTCGATACCGCCATCTCCCCCCACATTCAGGAATGAAGGAAAGGACGGGGGTGAAATGCTGATTGCTGGGGTCCTTCGTAGTTCCCACAGCCTCCTGTCTTCTGCTGGAGGAAGGGTTACTAGGCTCCCCTTTCACCTCCCCAAACATCTCCTGTAAACCCCCCCCCACGTAGAGCGTCCAGCAGCCCGAGAACGGCTTGCTTCCGTCTCATCCTCCATTCCAGGGTCCCATCGGCTCAGGGGGAGCAAACTGAGGTGACACCTGTCGACCCGGTCCAGGAGGAGCTAGCGCTGCTCCATGCCACCAGGCGCCTGACTGCTGACCAGTCTCAGGTTGCAACGGTTCTGAGATCTTACAGCCTTGGAGGGATGGCGGCCACGCCTCTTTTCGTCTGTCCTCTGCTGCACGCCGTCTGGTCCCAGTCGCAATGACTCCCTTCCGGCACCGAACCACCTTTCTCAGCCATCGCTCCCCGACAGCTCTGGAACGCGTCACCACTCCCTCGGGGGTGCCTCCAACCGACCCCCATCCGTCATTATCCAACTCCCCTCTGGCCGCACTGCCAGGTGGTTGGGAAGCCGCTTCTGCCAGCGCCTGCACCAACGAACGGACGTCCAATTCCTCGGCCATCGCGGGTGCTAGGACGGAGTGCTGCCTTTTTGCTGGTCTCCACCGGATAAATGAAGCGAACACTCACTTGTCTTCCGTGATGGTTTATTTCGCAGCAGACGTGACTTCAGCTTACAATACACAAAGGCAGCACTAACCATTCAGGGTCACCCCGACTCATATAGCAATCCCACGTAACCTCCACCAATCACAAGAAGCCAAACTAGCCACACCCTTCATATATATACCGATGCCATCTCACCATGTTCCCCCTCCACGACAACCAACACCACACCCAACACCACACCCAAAGTTGTGCTCCAATAACCCTCCTCCCCTCAGGTAAGATGAATTGTTGACTGTTGACTACGTGGACTCCAGGACCTCTCCTCTTCCATCTAAGGCAGCATTCTCCCCTCCACCATCTTCCCTCCAATCCGAACCACAGCTTAGCCTTCATGTCGGGCGGTACCCAACATTTTACACAATCTATTAGGGCAATATATCAAAATCAAAGAGCGCAAATAATAGTTAATGGTGGCTTAACAGAGACTTTGAAAATCGAAAAAGGGACAAGACAGGGATGTCCTCTGTCACCATTATTGTTTATTCTAACTTCAGATCATCTATTAAATAAAAAACGTGGTTCAAAGGAAATAAAGGGCATTAAAATCAGACACCACGATTATAGATTAAGAGCATTTGCAGATGGCTTGGTTGTTACCTTATCTCAACCAGTACAATTGGTTGCAGGATTACAGGACGTAATTAGTCAATATGGACATGTGTCTGGCTTTAAAATAAACAAACAAAAAACAAAGATAATAACTAAAAACGTGACTACACATCAAAAAGAAGAATTAGAAAAAGTAACAGGATTTGAAATAGTGGAAAAGTTCAAATATTTAGGGGTATATATTACAGTTACGAATGTGAAATTATATAAAAATAACTATGAATTGTTATGGGAAAAATACAGAAAGAGATGGAGAATTGGAAGAAATTACAACTGTCATTGTTGGGAAAAACAGCTCCAATCAAAATGAATGTTTTACCATAGTTTTTATTCTTGTTTCAAATGATACCAATACTTAAAACAGATGCTAATTTGAAGGAATGGCAAAAGGGGATTAATAATTTTATTTGGCATGGAAAAGGCCAAGAGTAAAACAAAAAATAATACAAGATATACGTGAAAAAGGAGGTCTTAAAATGCCTAATTTAAGATTACATTGGGAAGCAGCTGCCCTATCTTTAATTGGTGATTGGATTAATTTAACAGAAGAAAGAATACTGAATATTGAGGATTATGGTTTGTCATATGGCTGGCATGTCTATTTACTATATGACAAAAAAGTGGATAGGATTTTTTAAAGCCATATACTTAGAAATGCCCTGTTGCGAATCTAGAAAAAGTAGCAGCATAAGTTAAATTATAAGATACCAGAATGGGTGATACCCAAACATGCGATAGAGAATATAAGTATAGAACAAGAACGAGAGGGGACTACATATAAAGAGTTTCTTTATATGGAAAAGGGCAAACCACAGTTGATGGCTTTTAATGTATTGAAAGAGGAAATGATGATTAGTACTTGGTTTCAGTATGGACAGCTACAAGCCAGATGGAAAGAAGATTAGAGAATTGGTATCATGCAAGGGGAAGAAAATTTGGTAAAACAAATCAGAGATCAAAGTCATTCACACATAGAAAGGCTATATAATTCCTTGATAGAAATGGATCAGAAATGGAATTAGTTAAAGATTGTATGATAAAATGGGCACCAAACTTTCAAGAACCGGTAATGATGGAAACTTGGGAAAAAATATGGGTTAGAAATGAGAAATTCAGGCAAGCACAAAACGTAAGAGAAAACGTTTATAAAACACTGTACAGATGGCATCTAGACTGCAAAAAATTAGCCTGTACGTACTCGAATTTGCAACCAAAATGTTGGAGATGTGATTGTGACAATGCCACATATTACCATATATGGTGGGCTTGTAAAAAAATTAAGGCATTTTGGATAAAAATATGGTGGATGATGCAGAATATTCTGAAAAAGAAAATAAGGTTTACCCCACAATTGTTTTTGTTGGGTATAATTGCAGACTGTACGGTTATAGAGACTAACTTGATTTTAAATTTAATAACTGCAGTCAGACTCTTAGTGGCGCAATACTAGAAGAAGGAAGACTTGCCTACTATCGAAGAATGGACTTTAAAAGTAGTTAAGTTAGCAGAGATGGCAAAAATCTCGGCGTACTTGAAAGATCATTCACAAGAAAGATACATAAGAGAATGGAGAAAATGGATAGATTATATTAAAAATAAATACCAAAGTAAAAAATTGCAAATACCGTATGAGTGAAGGGAAGTGGAATATACTGTATATAGTTAAAAGGAAAAATTAAAGTGATAAGGGAGGTGTAGGACTTTATAGATAGTTGGTCAATGTTAGCATATTGTCATCTTTGAAAACTGTCTAGCAAAAGTTTTCAAGCTGCCAAGTTAAGGATGATGAAAGGGTTATATTGTGTGAGGGGTGTTACTGTTTAAGACATTAAGATATACTTAGGTGTGATTTCAGTGTATTACTTGGGATTGGAGAGTGTGACTGTAAGGGGTGGAATTTTAATTTGTGAAAGGAATGTATATCTGTGATTGAGCTGGAAACCTTCAGTTTCCTAGCATGGGAAGAGAGTTGCCAGTTACTTTGTTCCTAATAAAGATGAATATGGCGAAATGGACTCGAATTATTCATTTTAGGGAAAGTACTGGAATCCCTGACCGAATGCTAGGAAACTCCTTTATAACATATAAATTACAATTATAAATTTAAAACATATATATTACAACCCTACCTGGGGTTGAAAAGGAAAAGGATGGAAGAAGAAATCCAAATAGAGGAGGTAGCAGCGTTTCCTCTGGATAGCAGCCAGACAGCTGTGGAGGAGAAAACTTACTTGCTGATGGCTTGTCCTGCAAGCCCCCATATGACAGCCGACGCAAGGAAATCATACACTCCGTGATTCCTGGGATAGAATCTGCAAACCCGGTCTGGACCAGGGCCCAGAGAATGCGGCACCAAAGGCATCCAGATTTGAATTTGGTTGCAGAATTAAAGCCTCTCTATCCACAGATCCTTAGTACAATGACAATCACAGCGACCTCACCTGCTGAGATGGTCTTGCTTGGAAAGGGGGGAAAGCTTTATGTACCCACAAACATGTGACTCCATATATTGAAACAGAGTCATGACTCTCAGTTGGGTGGGCATTTTGGGTTTCTGAAGACCGTCCAATTAACACGGCGGCAGTTTTGGTGGCCGCAAATGAAATCTGACATTGAGGATTATGTTAAGAGCTGCACCACATGTACCACAATGAAATACCAATCAGGGAAACCACCTGGCCTTCAACCTGTAGCTGAACCAACGAGACCGTGGGAAGAAATTGCGATGAATTTCATCGTTGAGCTCCCACCTAGTGGTGGATGCACTGTGATCTGGACAGTGGTGGGCCTGTTCTTTAAACAAGCTCATTTTGCGGCCTGCAAGGGACTACCTTCGGCCAAAACATTGTCTAACCTGTTTGGCAAACATATATATTGCCTGCATGGGTTTCCAAAAAGGATAATTTCAGATAGAATATTTCAGGGGCTGCCACAAAGAAGAGGGAGTCAGGCTATTCACCAAAGCACCAGAGGGCAGAACAAGAAGCAATGGGTGGAAACTAATCAAGGAGAGAAGCAACCTAGAACTAAGAAGAAATTTCCTGACAGTTAGAACAATTAATCTGTAGAACAAGTTGCCTCCAGAGGTTTTGAATGCTCCAACACTGGGCATTTTTAAGAAGAAGTTAGATAACCTAACTTCTGAAGTGGTGCACAGTTTCCTGCTTAAGCAGGGCGTTGGACTAGAAGACCTCCATCATATTCTATTCCATTATTCTTTTTTATTGAATCCATTGTCAGTTTGTAATAATGAACAGCTTTGGCTACATTGCCATCTAATATCTTTCCCTCTCCCTTCTCATATACAATGTTTGTGTGTGTGTGTATGTATGTATGCCGGTCTTGGTGTAGTCGGCTCTTTTCCTGTGTAAGATTGAGAGTATTTTGGTGATCTCAATCTTACATGGGAAAAGACCCGAATACACCAAGGTCTCTATACCTATACCTGTGAAAATCTACGAAAACAGGTATGTATGTATGTGTATATACAGTATATACTTTTCTATGGTATGAAGCTGAAAACAATAGAAAGAAACCCTCAAACCTTTCATAAATTTAAGCTAAGAAAACCTGTAAACTTCTTCCACTATTGCTATGCTATGTAGCCTTGATGAGTAGATAACTCATCATGATAATATTTTCCTCAACCTCTGAAGGAAGGAGAGATTTGTTAATAGCTGCAGATTTTGTTTGCCTTTGTAAAGAACAATCAAAATGTGTGTCTTGTGTTTATGTGGTTAATTGGAATAAACATTAACATCATGTTTGCTACAATCTCCATAAACTCCAGAGAATAAGTCTGATAGTTACAGTTCAGAATATACATAAGTTTCCTGATCATTGATTTAAAAAAAAATGCTATGGGATTTCAGGTCCTCAAGAATTCCTTCATGACTATTTGAAGCAAAAAGCAAACAAATGCTATAGAGATATGATATTTGCTTGTTATTTTTCCAAAGCTCTATTCCATTTCTGGGCACAATATTTTTACATCTATGTTTGTAGACTTTGCATGTTGCCTCTGGAAAATCAGAAGATCCTAAGGTTTTTTTTTCTTCCTCATTGAAAGATGACAAAGAAGTGAGAATTTTTTTTATGATTCATAGTTTCAAATCCCTCAAATATCATTTTTAAACCTAGAAAATTAAGTTTCATGATAGTTTGGTTCACTCATTGTACCGATTTACAATTTTGTTCCTGTCCTGTCCTGAATCACCAATAATTTTCTGGGTTCTTGTGCAACATGGCATACAAACCATAATGGTTAGATTCCCATAACAGGGTAAGTCAAGCCCAAACAAACTGCAACATAGTTTAAATGTCTTGTGTAAACCTGACTGATTAATGTTGGTTCAAAGTGTTGGGTTTATACACCATACAGAGATGCCCCATAAACAAACAAATTACTGAATAAACAATATAATTGGCTGTGTGGACCATAATTGTTGGATTTATATCTTAGTTAACCTTAATGCAAGGTTTTTGTATAGAATTCTTAAAAGTAATTT
This sequence comes from Calamaria suluensis, assembly GCA_032468135.1. Lineage (NCBI taxonomy): Eukaryota > Metazoa > Chordata > Lepidosauria > Squamata > Calamariidae > Calamaria > Calamaria suluensis. Next base: position 53,419 of record JANHFP010001747.1, on the reverse strand, counting down.
TGTCCTTTCCTAAGTGTTTTCCCCTTAACCTAGTATTAGTTTGATGCAATATGAAAACCCATATAACTCAGTAGGATAGATTCTTTTTTTTGTGACTGAGAATGAAGGATTTTTCATCTGGTTTTCTTCAGCAAGACTTCCTTTCTCCGTTGCTTATAATGTAACTTTTAAACACATATGCATTAGCTCTGTAGAGCTTTTAATACACAGTCAATTTCAAGTGATTTCCTAAGGGTACAGTTAATCAATGGCTGTTGTAAGCAGCGGTAGGGGGAACATTCATTTATCCTCACTGGTAGTTCATTTATCACAAGAAGTTTGTGTATTGTGAAAAATCCTGATTGAAAGGGTTGAAATTCAGCCTGGAAATCAAGGGCTTGGTGATTAGAAGTTTTGTAGTTTACAGAGGGAAATAGCAGTAAAGAAAAATGGGCTTGTTTCTGCCTTTCAATTGGCAGCATGTTAGATTTTGATGGTTTCTTAACATTGTCAGTCTCAAGAACAGTGATAAATAATATATTAAATAAGCAGCTGTTTCCCAGATTTCCCAGTGGATTTTAAAGCAAGGCATGGGATGCAAATGGTTAAATTATTGGAAAAGTGTATTATAATTAGTCTTGGCAGGTTAGGTGAAGATATATTAAGTTTATATTAATTTAAAATAATTATTTTATTTCCTTCTGCTTTATGTGATGTGTGAATTCATTATCTACTTTAGGTAATATAAAAAAGACCTGAATATCCAAATGGAGTCCTCATCTTGAAAAAGCTGCAAACCATTAAGCTTGTGTCCATCTTGACCCAACAAAAGACACTCTCTTTACTCTTCTTCCATTGAGCTCCTTTGGATGGCTTGCTCTGAATGACACTCAACAGACAGCCATTCTCTCTTGTTGCTTGAGAGGAAGTCTAATGTAGTGATGGGTTTCAAAAATGTTTACTACTGATTCTGGGTGTGGCTTGGTGGGCATGGCAGGAGAAAATAAAAATCTCCATTCCCACTCCAAGGGAAGGTTACTGCAAAATCCCCATTTGCTCCTGGTCAGCTGGGACATGGGAGGGAGAGAATAGATGGAGGCAGGGCCAGCCAGAATTTTTACTACTGGTTCTCTGAACTGCTCAAAATTTTCACTACTGGTTTTCAAGATCTGGTCAGAGCCTCTAATGTCCTCTTCTTCACTTCAGTGGAGATGCCTGCTAATAGGTTCCTTACCCATTCATTTTGGTCTTTTATCTTTTTGAAACAAGAAGCAGACATTATGCAGTTTGCAGTCTCTTTTGTGCAGGGATAATCTCAGCCCAATTAAAAACCTGGGGAAAAATCTGATTAATTCAGCCCACGAATTTCCTATTTTGTCTATGCATGGGAAAGTGAGGAAAAGAAATACACATTTGTAGAAACGATGTACTGCTGTATCCTCCTATATCATACATAAGAAAGCATCTTTCTTGAATGTCACAGCAAAATAGCTCACATTCTGTTGCATATTGCCTTCTAATCCAGTATTTTCACTTATCTTGCATTCTGTTTGCCAATGAAGTAATTTTGCATATGCTATATAATATCCTTTCTCAGCTGTTGTTAGTTATCATGCGGCTGTTTTAGAATGAAGCAACTAAGCTGCTGGTTAGAATTTTCAGAGCACATTTTGCAATTAAGTAACCTTCAGGTGCTTAATTAGATCTGTAAAGAGAATATAAATACTGCAATTACCCTGGAAAATATTTAGGTAATAATATCTCTTATAAAAATCAACAACTATTATTATTCAAAGACCTTCCTAAGAAGTGATAATCTCAGCAACCTTTACGTTTCTGTAATGTTGACGGGTCTGAAATATTGCTGTTGTGCAATCTCTCATAGATGGGACTGCTCCTAACCTTGTGTTCCATAGGCATATCTTGGTTATTTCATTCATCACTGTTCCGGCACCCTGATGCTAGGAATAAATTAGTGTGGAAAGATTTTTTCCCCCGTCATATTCCTGAACAGAAGCATTGTTTGTCAGGCACTATGTATATATTGTTCTTATGGATTCAGTGATCATTGTTCAGCCAGGTGCAAATGAGAGATAGTATATTTGATCATTCATCTTCCTTTTGTTGGGTGACCGTGATGGGTCATTCAGACCACCATCAATAGGATTACAAGGCTGTCTGTCATTTGTATTCACTGCAAAAAGGTTGGGGTTGCTTTTAATTGTTAATTGGGCTAATTTAACTTCTGTGGGAGTGAAAAGTTACTACAGACTACAAAATCATATGTATCTTATAGTCAGGATGGGAGGCTTTTAATACAATTAAAATGGTGACAGTTTTTTTTTCTTCTATAAGGCTTTAATATTGCATAAAAGCATGATATATGTTCAAATAATGCACCATATTTCTGAAATGCAAAACAGTTTAGCAATAATCAATGTTAGATTATTCAGTTTATTAATATTAATATCAAGATATTAATATTATAAACATTTTTGTTTTAAATGTTTTTTTTCTCTTCAAATGGTGATGTTCCAGCCATCGTGATGAACAGCAGATTAGTCCATCCCTTTATAAGTAGGATGCCTTTCACAAGAAGGATAATGTAATTTAAAAATTTCTAAGTAGTGCTGCATTTCTTTAAGTTGACTTATCATTTGCTTTCACTTGCTAAATTGTCAGATGTTCATGGCGATAGAACAGATCCTGGGGTATTATAATTAATTATATTTCTTTTCAAATTATATATTTTCAAACTAACCTACTTGATAAAATTTGTCACCGTAAAATCAGTACTCACAAAGCTTTTGCAGTCATTCACCAACATACAATGCAATGAAAAAAAATTGAATTGCCCAATGTGACATCCCTTACTGTTTCAGTATTTGCTAATCCAGTGTTAATAGTGATTTTATAGAATATAAACTAACACGAAAAACAACAATTCCATTACAGTTCAAATAATAAAATTGTGATTATTATTTCATTTCATTTTCATTTCTGTGATAATGTAGTGTAATTGTAGAAAGGGACTACCCTATCAAGCATTCAGAGTGGTACCAAATTTCATTGGTAATAACAGTATTTCCTTGTGCAAGGACAAATATTGTAACCTAATGAAGAACTTGATACTGTCATTTTTGTGATTGAGAAATGTGGAAAAAAGAAATATTCTGGTAATATTCAATGAATTTTATTTAAATTCTTAAGTTGGAAGAATGCAGGTATAAAATAATAATAAAATTATATTACAGGTCTCCTTTTAATATCTTTTTAGATCTTATAATGTTTTTGTGTACTGCTTCAATATAGTGTGCTTCCTGCAAAATAATATTTTCCCCCCAGCTGGAATTATCTCTGCTTGCAATAAGTCTCAAAAGCAAAGTTGACCATTTCATAATTGTTTATAATGAATATTTTTTCTCTTTCTCTATTCCCTATCTTTAGGGTATTCAGTTAACTCCTAGGCGATGGCTAAACCTGCAAGAATACCAGAGTAAGAAATTGATGGCTGATCATGGGGTCACAGTTCAGAAATTCTTCGTGGCTGACACTGCAAATGATGCCGTTGAGGCTGCTAAAAGATTACGTAAGTTGACTAATCATAGAATTAAGCCCTTACTGGCTATTAACCAGCCTGAAAATTAATTTACCCTGAAGTAAATAAATATGCACAGTTACTGCCATCTTCAAAGCTGGAAAACCCTTCTGGAGAGTAGAAATGTGTGAAAAAATGAACATGTGTTCTTCTTTGGATGTTTAACCCTTACAGTCCAGATATTCTGAATGGTTAACAGTAAAGGTATGATTATGTAACTGATACAATGGCTTTCCAGGATTTATGTTCATTTCTTTGAAACAGTTTTTATAGTTATGTCAAGTGTAGGAAATGAGGAGTCCAGGCAGTTCAAATGTAAATATAGGTTTATTGTAAGATTAAGCTCTCTACAAGCCATGGTGGCGCAGTGGTTAGAGTGCAGTACTGCAGGCTACTTCTGCTGACTGCCAGCTTTCTGCAATTTGGCAGTTCAAATCTCATCAGGCTCAAGGTTGACTCAGCCTTCCATCCTTCTGAGATGGGTAAAATGAGGACTCAGATTGTTGGGGGCAATAGGCTGACAATAGGCTAAACAACTTAGAGATGATATAAAGCACTGTAAAGTGGTATATAAGTCTAAGTGCTATTACTACAAGAATCTGAACTACTAATGATCAAAGGAGTTGGTAGTAGATAAGAGTCAATGGTATAAACGCAGTGGGGCAAAAATAATGCAAATAATATTTTGAAAAAAATATACTATACGGGATCACATACCCATCACAAAAATATTATAATGAATCTATAATTTAATTCATGTATATGATGTGATTTGTATAGCTACCTAACTCACACAAGTGACTCTGGGTGAATGATAAGGATTGAAGCACAGTCAAACCCACAAAATGTAACCCTTGGCCGCTGAAGATAAACTATAGCCCCAGTCTAAGAAAAGGCCTATTGATAACAGCAGAATTTATTTACCCACCTGTTCTAAAGATCTGGAGAAATAGATAAATCTTCAATGCCTTGCAAAAAGGCTAATAGGAATGGGGCCACCTGAATCTCCACGGGATGCTGTTTCACAGGATTGGTGTTGCCACCAAGAGGGCTTGACTCCAAGATCTGAAAAGATGACATTGTTCAATAGATGGGAGCTGGAGCATGCCACCTCTGCTAATCTGGTGGGGCGAGCAGAAATGATAGAAGAAAGGCAAGTGCCTTGGTCCTGTGCCCTGGAGGCTTTATAGGTGATGACCTGGAAACTTAAACTGGGAATCAGTGCAACTCACAGAGCAGGAAAGTTGTATGAATATAACAAGAAGCACCAAACTGCCTACGCGGCTGCATTCTGCACCATCTGCAGCTTCTGAATGTTCTTCAAAAGGCAGCCCTATTGTGAAGTGCAATATAGTAATCCAGCTAGCAGCTGATCAGTATTCAATCAGTATTCAGTATTTTCAAACAGTCACATATATGTAAATACATTCATACGTATTATTTAATACACGTGCCTGTGCAAACACAAATACTCACAAATTGTCCAGGGGAGAACAACATCAAAAAGCAACTACAATGGAGGAGGTTAAATCACTTCTCTCAAGTGACTGTCCTGAGTCAGACTACTTATTTTAAAGTAAAAATCAAAGAGTCAAGATATACCATTTGCATTTAATGTAATGTAGTTTGACACGTTATGGGTGCTTAACTGTGACAAAATAGATAGTCTAAATTAGTGATCTGGGTTCTCATATACAAACTTGCTCTTCCGTATCTGAAAGTTGTTTTACTAGTCATTCTTCAAATTACAGTGATAAAAGGTAGAATAATATCATAGGTGCCACTTCAGCAGATTAAATGAGAATGCTCTTCTGTGAGGCTCTGAACCTTACATGTTTAATCTCTCCCTTTTCTTCTCTCATCAGTTCCCTTTAATGACTGCTGAGCTCAGAAAAGCTCTTGTAGCAAACCCACTGATTGCTTTCAACTTGAGATATGATACGGCTTAATAAGTAACGGAGTTATAAATAGGACAGCAATCATAAATACCTATTACAGAAAAAAAGGTGAATCTGTGGATTGAGTAATGTTCCTACAGTTTGACATTTCATGGTTTATTAATGATATTGTCATCGATTATGGTTATGATTACAAGAGAGAGCAAATGTATACGTACACTATACATGTTGCCATAGAGAAAAAAGAAGTGAGGAATATATAGCACATAATGGTCTAAAGAACTTCAGTGTGGAATATGCAGCAGTTCACATAAGGGATAGGTGACCTCATCATTCCCCTATTACCTGTTCTGCTTTCATGGGATAGTTGGGGCTGGGTGGGGTGGGTGGGGCCAGCCAGGAGTGGGATTTGGGGGTTCTCCAAACTGCACAGAATCTTAGCCAGAGG
>JANHFP010001746.1:108115-121777 GCA_032468135.1 Calamaria suluensis | reverse complement strand
CATTAAAAAAAAAACACTGAAGGCTTGATTTTGGCTGCTGTTCAAACTAATGCTATCAAGATGAGAACTGAAAAGTTATCAAATGATTTGAAGTACAGATTATGCAAAGAAGCAGAAGAGACAGTAAATCATATACTCAGTTTGTGCAAGAAAATTGCCAAAACTCATTATAAACATCAATGTATCACAGTCAGCAAAATGATTCATTGAAACATCTGAAAATTTTTTCATGTGCCAGTAACCAAAGGTTGGTGGGATCATAGAGTTCAATAAGTAATTTAAAAAGGTGAAAATTTTAAATTTATCTTTAAGATGCCTCCACTTATCTCTCCCCCCCCCATTTCCTTTCCTCTGTATTGTCTTAAATGTAACTTTCATTATTGTTTTGAGGTTGTTTTTCTATGGATTAGATATGATATGCAAAATATTCACAATTAATTTATTTTTTTTGCACTTGCTATTAAGAGGTGCTGTACAAAAGGACTTTGCTGTTCCTGACAAAAGTGTTGTGCATATGAAAATTACCTGATTTGCCCTGTTCTAGTTCTATGGACTTTCTTCTAGAGGTCTTTTAAATAAATGTAGATGACTCCCCCACAGAAGCACTGCTCTGCAGAATACCTTGATACTTTCAAAAGTTAGAGAAGACAGAGAGAATTGGTGCTGGAGGGAGAGCCTGAAAGAACACAGGAATGGCAAGAGAGAGGAAAGGAAATAAGGAAAGTAGAACATGGGGCATAAGAAAACCAAGGAAAGTGAAGGTGGAAAGCCATGGACATCAGCTTAGAGTCCCCTCAATCTTGGAGTCACCATAACTTTTTCCAATTGTTTACAACAAATATTGCTGATCTAGAGATATATAACAATTCTACTTTGTATTTTTTTTCTTTTAATGACCCTGCATTTCCTTGCGTTAGGGTAGAGCTGGGCAACTGAATGGAGCTTGAGCATTTACTGACCAGGTGCCCTTCCTGCTGCCTACACAGAGTTTGCAGCAGACAATTACTCATTGTGTTCAAAGAGAGAAATATCTACAGCTACCTAAGATCAAACTCACAGCCTCCTGATTGTGAGGTGAGAACTCCACCTTTAGGCCACCACATTGCTCAGCAGTTGTACTTTGTATAGTATGTGGTATTTGCATTCAATTCAAAGAAAGTATATTTTAGATGAAGGTTTGTGGCTTAGAACTTATCCATGTATAAACTGGCCACAACTGCAGAAACTGTTGTAGCTGCTTTTTCTCTAAGTAATGATAAAACAATATAATATAAGCCTTGTGATTTCTGATGTTTTGTAGCATTCCATTGCAAAAGGTGTAGCACATGCATTTGAATGTGGACTATCTTCTACGTTGTCATGTATCTTTACCATTTACCATCTCTACTATCTTTACTGTCATCATGTAAAATGCCATGTATGTATGTATGTATGTATGTATGTATGTATGTATGTATGTATGTATGTATGTATTTATTCAGAATGTGATAGGAGTTGGATAAAGAATCTTGCTCTGTTTAACTCTTTAAAAAACAATATCACTTTCCAGGACTGTTGTTGAATTTGGGGGGTCTTGGGGGGCATAATAACATTTTCATGTCCTTTTTGTATTTTTCAAGGTGTTCTATTATGCTCCAGATCATACTGGATTTTTGTACTAGGAAAAATGCTTGTGTCCTATTGTACTGATTGCAGTGGAATTATCTATTTCTCCTTCATTTGGCATCAGTTTGAAAGAAACCACTAAATACTTTACTGCAGAGTGAGTCAACTTGTAGCAGTTTTCATTATTGAAAAGGTTCTTGCAAATGTAGAGACAAATAGATGTGTATAGAAAGACAAGGTACCAAATCAAAAACTGCAGCAAACCCAGTTTTTGCCTGGGGCTTAAGATCACTAGGAGAAATAAAGTAGATTCAATGATAGTAATTTTTCAGAACTCTTCCCTGGTACTAAGAGTGATGAAGCAGGACTACAAGATCAACAAAGCTTGTACAAGGTTTTGATTTAGTCCCTAAAGAAGTAGGTGAACTATAGTGATCTGAGCATCATAAAGGACATGTTTCGAAAGACAGAAATAATCCCTGTGCTTACTCATTTTAGAAAACAATGCTAGTCTTCATCTGACAGTGAAGAGAACTAGTTTGGTAACAGTCAAGTCCAGACATAGAACATCCATTTATGTCAGGATTGCTATCCAGCTATGCCAGCCATGCTTCACCAGATGCCAACCTGCCATTGACTGTGCATCGAGGGAGAGCTGTGGGGAGGAGAAGGCAATAGAGAAAAGTAGGGAAATGAAACCACTCCTTGTGCCATTCCTTGAGAGTGATTGGCTGCTCCAAGGTCAAGCATCTGGAAAGGAAAAACCTTATAGCCTGCCAAGACAGGGACTGTTACCAAAACAATTTATTTGAATGCAGTTGGAGACTTTGAGATAATTTGGGGCGGGGGGGAGGTCGGAAAAGAGAAAAATAACCAGGGAGCTTGTACATGGGAAACCCTAGTTCTGATTTTGTTACACTATAACCACTTGGTTTTAGTAACTTTTGCTAATTATGACATCTTTCTAAGAAAGACCAAGTTGGGATGGCTGATAATTAAATTATATTCATATTATAAGGTAATGTCAGATAGACCAGCTCTGGAATCAGCACCACAGGAAGGCTCTCAACCTACTTTTATTGAGAGTGACTACAATGATAGAATCTAGCAAATCTAATTGTTTCCTACTGTTTTCCTTTCTTAAACCCATGTGAATTAGGGTGAATTAAGTGATCTGAATCACTTCCATGAACTTTCTGCTTGTTTTATACTTAAGCTTTGTTTTTCCCATCATCACTTTGGTAACAGATCGGGCCTATCTATGACAAGCTCATTTTCCTTATTCTATATGGGTAGGGACTATAAGAGTTTGATGAAATAACTTAAAATTGACTTTTAATGTTTTCTGGGGAGAAAATGCAAACTCTCACTTGGCTAAATTGAAGATCAAGTTTGATTAAAACATCAAGGTCATACTTCAAAAAGGAAGGTAGATCAAAGTTAAAATTTAATATAAATCTAAAATTATATTTAAAGTAATATTCTTCATCTTCATAAAGATTTTCTCTTTCTGCTGCATTAAAAGCTACAATCTTGAGGTAATATTTGGAATGCAGTGATAATGAACTTCCAGGCCTTAGTCTAATTATCAGGTATACTTACATTTTGTCAGCTACTGTGGTTGACATCTTCAAAGATAAAGTGATCTGTTTTTTGAACTGCTGAGAAGCGTGCTACTGAGCATATCACTTCTTAAATATGAACCAAAGTTGCTCCAAAAATGTCAAAATATCAGATAATGAGACCAGTTTATTAGCCCAGAAGCTGATCACATCTGGATTGACACTGGCTGTGAAAGCCTGCATCAGCATAATATTGGAAATGCTTCTGGAAATGCAATCAAGATTATCACATCTATGTCCACTGTAGTATCAACATTAGTTTTACATATTTCAATGTGAATTTCTTCAGATCCACTGCATGTATATATTTAAAAAGAAAAAAGTCTTGTAAAGGAACCTCTTTCTTCAAAAGAAAGCAGCATTTTGCAGTTACAAAAAACATCTTGAAACTGAAGAAAATACTTGCCCAAAGCTTGCATGGCTCTCAAATAGGAGTTTATTTTATTAAAATCAAGACACAATTATTAGATGACTTTACCAGGCAACAAGATGAAGTTTTAATGTGTGGTCCATTATTTCATATATAGCTTTAATTAACTAACTAATTGTATTGAGTCATTTCTTCCTGTACAAATATATTAGTCACAAGTAGAGCAAGATGCCAAAATGTGTAGGTGTACCATCGTCAATAAGCAAGGAAAAACCAAAATATGCTTTTCACAGCTTTGGAGTATACCGCCTTACATATTTCTCCTTCAGCTGTCAAAAGATTAACAACAGAGAGTCCATGAACTTACAATTAAATGAAAGAGTGTTCTCGCTTTATACAACTCTCTTGGATAAACTCTCTTTGCAAAATTCAAAATGTTAATATACATTCCAATTGTTAAACAAATACTGTATAAACCAGGGGTCTTTAACCTTGGCAACTTTAAGACTTGTGGACTTCAACTTTCAGAATCCCTCAGCCAGCAAAGCTGGCCTGGTATAAACAATGGGTTTTTAAGTCAAACAATGGGTTTTTTAAGTCAATTAAAATTACCTTGCCTCAGAATGAAGATTAATGTTATTGTAATTTACCATATTTTTTCAGAGTGTAAGACACACCTTTCCCCCTTAAAAGAGGTTGAAAATTTGGGCGTGTCTTATACACCGAATGTAGACCCACCCAGCCTCTGAAATTGAGGTTTCAGAGGCTGAAAAAAAGCAAGGTATAGAGCTCACAACCAACGAACCTGTTGCTAAAGTTCACCTCTGAAAACAGCTGATTGGGGGTATTCATGGAGGCTTATCCACCCCCAATCATCTTTTTTCTTATTTTCCTCTCCAAAAACTAAGGTGTGTCTTATACACTGGTACGTCCTATAGTCCCAAAATATGGTATATTGTTGATGTTTGTTGTTAGTAGATAGGTAGTCCTAGACCACAATTGAGCCCAAAATTTCTATTGCTAAATGAGACATTTAGTGAGTTTTGCCCTATTTTATGACTTTTCTTGCCATAGTTGCTAAGTGAATCACTGCTGTATCTTTGAACTGTCACTAAATAAACTGTTGTAAGATGAGGACTAGGTGTATCTTATTGTGTTGGATACATGTTTGAAAACCAGTTCTGTAAAACAACAATTTCTTCTGTAAGATTATATGTTGCCCTAAGCCACTTTGCCCTAAGTCATGGTTGTTTATCCAAGGCTTGTCAACTGGCTGCCTTCCCAAGTCACATTAAGAGATAAACTACGATTCACAAAAGATAGGGGCTGGTATGATGCTAAACTAAAACCAGTATGAAAATAAAATGGTTAGGAAAGGTTGATATAATAATTACGACAACAAAGCAAATGTTATTCAGGTAATAGGGGAAGAACACTGCAACAGTGTGAATCGTGTTTTGTGAATCACATTTTGTGAATTTCACATTTTGTGAAAATGTAATTACATTTTTACGTCACTGAGACAGAGTTGCTACCAGCAAAGTATAATACAAAAATCAGTATAGTGTTTTAATCCTTCCAAAGTAGATATGTTCCAATAAATTTTTATAGGGGTGATATTTATATATACATTATTATAAAACCAGTAATCTGAGTTACATTCAGCCTTACTAAATTCACTAATTTGGGAAATACACTACATTTGTAGATTCACACATTACACAAAACTGTTATATTCACCAAGTTCACCAAGTTATATTTAAAAATCACAATTAAATGGGTATGTACAACACATTATGATATAAACTGTATTTTGCTTACTATGGTTTCTCAATTCACACATGCTAGAGCAAAACCAAATGATGGCTTAGTATATTATATGAACCAACCCAATCTGAAGATCCAGTATAGAAATACCATTTTTCAGGATGAACTATATGGCAACAAGGTAATGAACAAATTAAACAGGACAGGACACAGTGGTTCACTGTGCTTTTAAAAGGACTTGTAGAGGTTACTCCTAAACTACTTTAGAGATATTTGTATTCAGAAAGGCGGGATCTGAATTTGCCACAATTAATGGGGGAGGGTGTTTTTGTTGCAAAATATTACAATTTAACACTTTTATAATATACAGTGATAGGAGGTAATCAATTGTAAATTATTGTAATAATTCTGCTTGTGTTAGCTTTCCGAATCTCAATATTGCTTTTATTAAATACTAGTCATGTATTACTTATTCTTGGATTAAGGTAATTTCTGCTTTTTTCAAGCATTGATTTTCTTTCAGCCTGCAGTCTTGACAAGAAGATAGGTTATTTGAGGCAGAGAGGTTGCAATTCAGTGACCTCTGGTTACAAATTTGCACCCACTTTCCAGGATAAATTATCTAAGCTGAGATGTGAGCTTCTGAGTAGAGAAAATCTAGCTACTGATAAACTAATAAGCTTATTTCTAAGGCAACACTGAAGGCTGGCCAAATAAAGTACATTCTGGGATTCAAGGTTCTCTCTCATTGACTGCATAAATATAAGGACTGTGGATCAATGGATTAAAAGTTAAGATAATAGAATGAATGTATATAGCTAAATTATCACAATTTCCAATTGTGCTTGTCCTTGAATCACTGCTTCTAAATAACAAATATATGCAATAATCTAACGTCAATAAGTGAAATATGTATAGAGATATATTAAATACACGAGTCTCAAAAATTTTAAACTGGGCAATTAAGATTTCTAAAAATACTTGATAATTAAAATAGTTAAATAGGATTAAATAGAAACTGAAAAGTAATTTATCTGAGGTTATAAATACAGCAGAAAAAAACTTTTTAGTACTTATGCCATCTGTTACTAAAGTAGAAGGAATTAAATAATATTTTGAATAATTAAAACATTCTGTATACATTATTTTTGCTATTAGTCTCAAAAGTCATTACATAAAGCATCTAGCTAATGTTAGAAACCACAATTCCAGTCTTTTAATTAAGAAAATTATTAAAGAATTCCTCTTTCTTTAATTGCTATCTTATACTCTGCTCTTTTCAAAATTGTGTTTTGTAATTAGAGATGGTTTTCCTTTTACTTCTATTTTAACATGTTCAAGACTTGGGAAGACTTTAACTGCACATGCACAAAATATGTGATGAAGATAATCAGAATATCCATTTTGGGATTTTTATTTATGTCACCATAATGACTCTCTTGTGACTTATTTTGACTTCCCTAACTTAACCTAGTGAGACTGAACATCTATTTCATTTTGTTGCCTTGTATTTTTAAATATGATGTTGATTTCTGATATTATATGTCATTCTGATTTGATGGCCATATAAACCGTTGTATCATCATTATCATTACCCCCTTTCTTATACCACTGATATCATTAGTGAAACTACATGAACACTTGCTTCCCCCATTTAACTGTCCATAAATACATGTTTATTTGATTTTTTTCACTCATATACAAAGCTGTTCATGTTCCTAGAATGATTCCAAATGTCTTTCATATTTGCAAATGTTTATCTTTCACTTACAGCTATGTCACATCTAATGAATGTAACATAAGTGGCAGAATCTTCTGAATTGACACCAGGCATATAGTGGATGCTGCTAATTACTGTATTTGTTAAACTCTTGTGAAAGTGAAATCTGAAAGTCCTGCAAAGTTGTTTCACTTAATAGTTCATAAAGGTAAAAAATAAAGGTTTCCCCTGCTTTCCCATTAATACCTATTTACCTATTTACCTACTTACATTTGCATGCTTTCAAATTGCTAGCTTGGAAGAGCTGGGACAAGAACGGGAGCTCACTCTGTCACATGGTCCTTGGATCCTGAATTGCCAACTTTCCAGTCAACAAGCCCAGCGTCTTAACTACATATGTCGTACTGGAACAATATAATTTGTTCCACAACTCATTTTAGCTATAACATTTAATCCCATAAAATGAATCTGAATAAATACTATGCCATATGTACATTTTTCTAAGTGTCTCTTAAATTATGTCCTACTTAAACATTTTAATGTTTCACATCACTATATCCAAATTGTATTTATCTAGGCAATCTTACGTGAAAATGGTTCAGCATTGAAAAGCCACATTTTTAACTGGCATAATAAATAAAGTGTAGGAAAGATGTGATTTCTTTGCCTTCCCACTGTTAGCTCTGCAGAATTAAAGGCTACTTTCCAAGAAAGAAAAACGGAATAATAACATACTGCCTTTTCTTTAAAAGCTCAGGAATGTATTCCTACACAGATCTGTTGATATCTTTAGGCATAAGATATCTCTAAAAGAAAGGATGCCCCAAGCAAGCTGTATCCTACAGTAGCATTTGAACATTTTATAAATATATTGAATGGGACTTCAAGCAACAGATATGGCTTCCTTGTTCTTAGAATGTCAAACAGTATGAGCTATGGTTGATGTGTTTAAAATTCTCCTTCTTGAAGCAGTAATATAACCCAAAGCACTCTACAGATTGTATTCTAAAATCCTATCTAGGACTGCTGTTGCTATATTTCTAGACCCTATTGTCACATAAGCATCCTTGTATTGCCAAGTCAAAGACAGATGGCCCCTCAATGTCTATGAATGTAGAATTCACTAGATTATAAAAATGTGCCTTATGAATGCATAGGTACTATACTGACCAATGGCTCAATCCAGAAAGAATTATTTTATCACCAAATTAATGGGTTTTTTTTTAAACAAGGTAGCGGGCATTTATATAGTTTGCATTTTTTTGTTAGCTCTGCACTAAGTAAATCTTCAATTATGTTTATGGAAACAGGATGGAAGATAAAATTTTCTGATGATGAAAAATGGTTGGTAAGTAAGTGAATCCCTCTATTTCTGAATATTTTCAGTAACCATTTATTGTCTGACCATCAAAAAAAAAAGTTGGGGAAACAAATAGAATTTTAGCCTTCACTTGAAAGACTTGAGACTTGAAAAAAATACTGTGACCTTAGCATACTATCACAGTAGTTTATTTTAATAATTGATGATGAAATCTAAGATTGCAATAAATTGGCTAACTGGCTTGATTAATTGAATCAATTCACGAAATAGGCAGACAAAGGCTGTGTTGCCATGATAAGCTAAATTAAAGCTAGTTAATAAAAATGTGTAAATTAAAATAAAAATACATTCACTTTAATATTAATTTGTCTAAATTCTTGTAATGTTGTAAACCAAGGGAACTATAGAAAATTTTATGGATAAAATCAGTGTTATTAAGTTATCTGAATCAGAGAAAAACTGAATATTTCACAAAAGCATAGTATGTTTATTTGATTGATTTCATGCAATATGCTAAGCCATAGACCTTATTTACAAATTACAGTGATTGGGCTCAGAATGCAAAGGCACATATTTTGGCTTACTGTGATACATGGGACCATATAGCTTGTATGATGTGGTATGTACACATACATGTTTGCAAATAATTCAGATACACAGATAACATACAGTATGTCTACATATAGCCCAACAAACAATAAATTTTGAAAGTCACTGTGATAGAGATACTCAGAGATAATATTATGCAAAATATTGAAAATTCAACATTGCTAATTAATAATAAAATTACAGACAGTTCTCAATACTTTAAAATAATCAAGACCCCTATGCTATCTGAATCTATCTGATAATTTTAACACCATAGATAGTACGTGATTTTTTTTAACATAGCCTAGATGAAAACCAATGGTGTAAATACTCTGATCCCCAAACTGTTTTTACTCCACTCATATAGGGTTTTAGTTGTATGTTTCAGTGCACTATAGCATAATATTGTATAATGGGAATAATATTTCCTTTATAAGTATTGCGTGAATATGAGATAGAATGAGATAGAAAAGTTGTCATAAACATCCAGATTCACAAATAGCATATATATGCCTAGCCAATTGAAATATGGAATTCATCTTTTCCATTATGAAGTCCTACTTTTTCTCCTTAAAAAGCTTCTATTCTAAAAAGCACACCATGATTTTGATTTTATAAGACAGGATTAGCCAAGTATTCCTCTCGTTCTCATTGTTCTGTGCAAATTGCTCTCTAGACTAGATAAAACTGCTGTTCTGTAATGGGTGAATTGATTTCTAGGTTAATAAGGCATACTGAAAATTATTGGTCTGGAAACTTACAAAAATATAAGAAGAGAAAAACCTAATTCCACTAAAATAAATACCTGATCTTGCTTGCTCCTTGATTTTATATTAGATTTCTAGAGAGTAATAACACTAATTTTCCTGCCCAACTGAGGCGCTAATCAGGGAATGGTCAGAAAGGTTTTGCTGCAGGAAGCAAAAAAAGATTCTATTTCAAATACAAAACTAGACCGCACTTGAGCTGGTAGGCATAGTTTGTCCACTACACTGAAGGCAGCCATGTGGAAATCAGGCTACACGGTAAACACCAACACATTACTGATGCTCTCCAAAAACTATAATTTGAAGCAATTGCTTCCTTTTGCCTAAGTGCATGGCTAGTTATGGGCCTCGTATATAAATTAGTATGAGCTTCGTTGTTTTCTTGGAGACATTTTATTACAAACTAGATAACATCAATCAGTGCTCATGATGATGAGCATGAGTATGATGATGAGCATGAGCATGATATTATTTTAATTTATAATAAACTGTCTGCAAAAAAACAACCAAGTTTGGGGAGTATTAAAAAACCCCATAGTTCATCTGAGTTACAAATATTCTTTTCTTCTATTGGTATAAATTAATACAGGCATCAAGAGTCACTTTACAAAAAAAAAACCCAGCAATTGCTTTCCAAAAAATACTATAATGATGAAGCTCTATGTATTCAAAGGTTGCCAATTTAAGCCCCAATGAGAATTTTTATTTAATTATATAATTCTATCTATTTTGTTTCTTGTCAATTATACAATAAGATTGTAATGGCTGTTTTTCTAGCTAAATCTAGCATATTCTGTGATGAAGGAAAATAATATCCTCCCTTTCAAAATCTAAGAAAGTGGTGGAAAACCTAAGGCAATGACACAAAACAACTATCCCTATATTTTTAATAAGGCAAGATAAAATAATGTATGGGATGTGGTGGCTCAGCAGGTAAGACAGTTGAGCTTGTCGATAGGAAGGTTGACAGTTCAGTGGTTTGAATCTCTAGTGCCGCGTAATGGGGTGAGTCCCGTTACTTGTCCCAGCTTCTGCCAATCTAGCAGATTCAAAAGCACGTAAAAAATGCAAGAAGAAAAAATAGGGAACACCTTTGGTAGGAAGGTAACAGCGTTCCGTGTGCCTTTGGCATTTAGTCATGCCGGCCACATGACCATGGAGACGTCTTCGAACAGCGCTGGCTCTTCGGCTTTGAAACAGAGATGAGCACCGCCGCCTAGAGTCAGAAACGACTAGCACATATGTGTGAGGGAAACCTTTACCTTTACCTTTTTAAAATAATGTAGGAACAATTAATTTGTGCTTCAAGCTGATGCACATTTTCATTCTGAGGAGCATAGCATCTTAAAAATCTTTTTCTGTATTGCATTGGGAATGTGTGAGTTTGATGCTCTTGTTATTGGTAAAGTTAATGTACAATAATTTCTTATGATTTGTAACTTAAAATATAAAACTAGGAATGTTGTATGGGAAGCCAAACAGAAATACAAACTTTACTTTTTCCTTCAGCAAGATGGAACAATTTCTAAAGATCCTTGAAAATATATATGCAGAAGGAAGTTTAGAATATTTTTCCATAAATATTGAGCTTAGATTTGAATGTTTAGAAAATGTTATGGGGGGAACACCACACCTGAGTCAAGATCTGGTGATTACTACCTTGACAAGTCAGTTGTTCTTTTGTTGGCAGCCATACCAACGTGATTTGTCATTGCCTTTTTCTAGGATATTTTTTTTCCTTTCTAGACTGCTTTACAGCCTTCAGATCTAAGCAAAACCGGAACTGTCCATTGTACTTTTAGAATACAATTACAGAGTTAGAAGGGACTTTGGAGGTCTTCAAGTCCAACCCCCTGCTCAGGCAGGAAACTCTATACCATTTCAGACAAACAGTTGTCCAATCTCTTCTTAGAAACTTTCAGTGTTTAAGTATTCACAACTTCTGGAGGCAATTTGTTCCACTGATTAATTGTTCTGTCTGTCACCAAATTTCATCTTACTTCTAAGTTGCTTCTCTCCTTGGTTAGTTTCCACCCATTGCTTCTTGCTCTACCCTCAGGTCCTTTGGAGAAGAGCTTCACTCCCTCTTCTTTGTGGCAGTCCCTGAGACATTGGAGCACTGCTATAATGTCACCCTTCTCTTTCTTTTCATTAAACTAGACATACCCAATTCCAGCAACCATTTTTTTATATGTTTTAGCCTCCAGTCCCCTAATCATCTTTGATGCTCTTCTCTGCACTCTTTCCAGGGCAGTGTTGGCTAACCTTTTTAGCACCAAGTGTCGAAATGGGAGCATGTGTGCGCAACCACCAGAAACGGGAAGAGCAGCTGCCCAGTGCACATACGTGCACCAGGAAGATGATCTTCTGGTTTTCCAATGTGCTGAAGCATACCAAACACCTGGTCTTCCAGTTCCTGATGTGTATGCATGCATCAAGACCAGCTGGCCAGCATGCCAGAACCCGAAAGAAAAACGGCTGATGGTTTTAGTGCCTGGAGAGATGGCTTTGCATGTCACTTCCAGCACGAATGCCATAGGTTCACCATCAAGGTTCTAGAGTATCAAGATCTTTTTTATGTTGTGGTGGCCAAAACTGGATGCAGTATTCCAAGTGTGGCCATACCAAGGCATTTTAAAGTGGTATTAACACTTGACATGACCTTGATTCTACTCCTCTGTTTATGCAACCTAGGACTGTGTTGGCTTTTTTGGCAGCTGCTGCACACTGCTGGCTCATATCTAAATGGTTGTCCAGTTGGACTCCAAGATTCCTCTCACAGTTACTACTATTCAGCCAGGTACCACCTATATCTGTGATGGCAATATGCACCTGTGATGGTGATATGCACCATATAGGCAATGACCTATATCACATTTACCAGAAGTAGCACCCAGAGTCATCTCTCTGAGCATGCCATCTGTCACCCATTGCTGTTTTGGGTTCTAGCGTGCCAGCCACCTGGTCTTTGTGCATATGGGAACACAAAAAATTGGAAGAGCAACTGCCTGGTGCGCATGCATGCACTGGGAAGATGATCCTCTGGTTTCTGATGCATGCATGCAAACCAGCCAGCTGGTCTTTGTGCACGCATGTGTGCCAGAAATCAGAAGATCAGGTGGCTGGCGCACATACATGTGCTGAAAACTGGAAGATCATCTTCCCAGCTCTTTTGGTTTCTGGCACACACTTGTGCACCAGTGAGCTGGTCTTCATGTACGTGGCAGTGCCAGAAAACTGTTCTTATGGTTTCTGTGGTTCCCCCGCATGCACACACTCCCGTTTTGGTACTTGGTGGTGAAAAGGTTCACTCACACTCACCTATACTATACCTGTGCATTTAGTTTTTCTTGCCTAAATGTAAAACCGTTGAACTTCATTTTGAATTTCATTTCATTTTCACAATAACATCCAAAGTTGATTGGTCAAATTGAGTAATAAATTACTTTCATCACGGACTACCACTCTACTTACTTTTGTTGGGTTAGACAGAAAATAAAAGTTTCTGATCATAACAGCTTTTTACTAACTAGTGAATAATATGCAGTTAAGGATCATATGTTAAGAAATAATAGTGGAAGATTTAAAATATTTAAAAAGAGCCAAATTGTTCTGTTTAATTTCAGAAACAGAGACTGGAATAAAAGGCATTTCCTTTTATTTTTTGAGTAAGCTTTTGGAAGCCCACCTGCAGATCATGTTCTGAACAAGCAAAGTTTAATCTCTTAACAAGAATGTTTCAATCAAGGTCTTAAAATGCCTAATATAAAATTGTATTATGATGCGGCTGTGCTGGTTAATATAAGCGATTGGGTTAATAATACGGATAAGGCGATGTTAAACATAGAAGGTTATGATTTGTTTTATGGCTGGCATGCTTATTTGTTTCATGATAAAATAGT
>JANHFP010001746.1:80100-92560 GCA_032468135.1 Calamaria suluensis | reverse complement strand
CTCCTCTAGGACTGACCGGTTGGATCGCCTTGCAGTCCAAGGGACTCACAGGAGTCTTCTCCAGCACCAAAGTTCAATTGTCTATTGTCCTTAGGACTCCTTAAAGCAGTGTTTCTCAACCTTGCTTATAGGTAGTCCTCCACTTAGAACAATTCAGTTAGTGACCGTTGGAAGTTACAACAGCACAGAAAAAAGTGACTTATGACTATTTTTCACCCTTACAACCAATGCAGCATCCTCATGGTCCAGTGATTTACATTCGGATGCTTGATAACTGATTCACATGTATGGCGGTTCCAGGGGTCATGTGATCCCCTTCTTCGACCTTTTGGCAAGCAAGGTCAACGGTGGAAACCAGAATCACTCAACAACCATGTTGCTAATTTAACAACTGCAGTGATTCACTTAACAAATGAGGCAAAAATGTTGTAAAATGGGACAAAAATTACTTAACAAATTTCTCACAGCAACGTAAATTTTGGGCTCTATTGTGATTGTAAGTTGAGGACTATCTGTACTTTAGTCTGTGTGGACCTCAACTCCCTGAATTCCTCAGCCAATGTTTTTTTGGGGTTTTTTTTTTGCCAGAGACTGGAAGTAAATGAAATCCTGCTTTCTAGCGAAGCTAAATCATGTACCACAGCTACTTACCATCCCAAGCCTCCTTTTGGTGTGCATTGTGCCTGCGCGCACACAGTGCACATTTGGCTCACAGCCCACAAGCAAAGCAGGATGAGCTCCTCTTAAGTTCACAAAGAGGGGGGACTATCAACCATTCCTCTAGATCAGTGTTACTCAATCTCACAAACTTTAACACTTGTAGATTTCAACTCCCAGAATATTCCAGCTGCTATGATAAACAGTGCTCCAGGTTGTCTTTTACTAAGAATCATGGCTTTAAAAAAAAAAACACACTCAAAACAGCTGTGGTTATTACATTGTATGCAGTTCTTGACTTAGGACAGGGGTCAGCAAACTGCGGCTTTGGAGCCGCATGTGGCTCTTTCACCCCTCTGCTGCGGCTCCTTGTCACTCAAAATATGTGTCACAACTGCTAATGTGGGACACCCGCCACCACATGATTTATTGAGCTTTTCAACCCCCGGTAGGCTAACTATGGATAAATCCAAGGAAAGAAAAGTTTCAGAAGAAAATGTAACATTTGATTCAACTACATATGCTAGTTTTGGGGCTGCTCAGGAAATATTCCGGCATGAGAAGGGTTTTTGTGGCTCCCGGTGTTTTCTTTTCTGTGGGAAATGGGTCCAAATGTCTCTTTGAGAGTTTAAGATTTAAAATACAAAATTATGAATATAATGATATTGGTAATGTTGGCGCAAAATCAGTATAAGTTTCCAGGGGGAAAAATCCCCGCAAACTAAAATTGAATTTCCTGGAAAAATGTTATACATATTATTTGTAACTATTAATTTGCTCTGGTTTAAAGTACAAAAAAACCAGGAAGCCAAAGGTTTATATGCTCTTAAAATAAATCAGAGTTGTTTTTCATTTTCCATACTGATATCAACTCTCTTGGTTTACAATCCTTGTGCCAAGTTATTTTGGAGCATGTCACCATACAATTCATGAGAGGGTCTTTCTGAATATTTTTTTCTAAAAGCTTTATAAGCTGCCTTTTACATTAAATTTTCCCAAGGTGGTATGTAGCAAAATTAAAACCATTTAAAAAGTCATACAAAGAAAAAGAATGGTACAAATAACAATAAAATCACATGAATATTTAAAGCCAAAGTAACATGCCAGTGCATAAAATTCTGTCTTAGTTAAAAAGTAAAGTTATCCTTTACTGTATTCTTAGAGGACTATAATAGTGGGGTGTAATAGATGATCTTTGAACAAAAGTAGATATATGCAGAACTTGAGATATTCATATTTGTTAACAAACAATAGCTCAAAAAAAATTAGTATCATTTAAATGAGTATACTAGTTAGCCACCTGTTAACTGTAACATTTTAAAAATAATATTAGTAATAATAATACAAGAAGTTATGTTTAATCTGAGCTTAGAGCAGCACAATATTTGAAGTTTGTTATCTCAACTCCCCAAACCTCCATACATGGAGGGGAAATCCTTGGGTGGGCTGCAGCTGCCTGAAGAAAGATTTCAGCTTCCTTCTGTTCCTTCTACTTGCAACCTTTCCTGCTGGCTTCCCCATTTATTTTCTGGGGAAGCCAGGAGAAGGTTGGAAATATCAATCATATGATTGTCGGGCACTTGGCAACTGTCCTAAATGCAAACACGTTGCCAAGCACCCAGATCAGGACAAGAAGATTGCAGGAATATGTGAGTACAACATTTTTTAACATTTTGTACATTTTGTAGAAGTAATTTACAGGTTTTAAAGCACTATTTCTGAACCCATTGTTAATTCGAATATTCATTAAACGAATAGTCATTACGAAAGAACTACTGTACTTCTATACTATCTACATCCACAGAAAAATGCACAAAATATGAAATGTTAAACTTATTTTGGAATAACATAAACATAAAAGATAAATACACAAGCTTATTTTAATGATGCTGAATAATGTAGCATCTTGCCCATATGTATTACAGCTAATCTAGCTCATAGTACAGGAGAAGACACTATAGGATTCCAATCAGAGGAAGAAAATGCTGCTGGGAAAATCAGTAGCATGCTATTACAGCAACTCTGTTCTATTTATAGAAAGCCTTTCAAGGCAATCTTTGCTACTGCCTATATCAAGTAGCACAATTACATCTTCAGGACAAGCATCTATGGCACTTGGCAGTGAATCTTGGTTCTAAGCCAGGAAGACAAAAGAAGTGTTAGGGAGGACAAAGATTGAGGGATGAATAGAATTGTGCAAAGGTGCCAAATGGAGCAGCCTAGAATAAATGCTAATTATGATATTTATAATGTGCTTGGGGTTATGATGACAGAGCTCTCATATATTTCATGGCAACATTATATGATTAGACCTGTATTATCATCAAGCTGAATGACTATATTGACTGTATTTTCTGGCTATGAAGAGCCTAGCAACCAGTGGTGGGTTGCTCCCAATTCGGACCGGTTCTTGGAATCTGGCAGTGATGGTGTGACGTCAATGAACCGGTTCTGTCTGACCGGGAGATGGCCCCTCCCACCTGCCTCGGCAAATTTTTCAGCTTTATTTTACCTTTTTTCACCAACTGAAGTGGCTGATTGCCACAGCTGGCCGCTCAGAAATAATTTTGAGCATTTGCAGAGCGCACATACGGCACATGCACTTCTGTGCGTACTCTACTGTGCATGCTGAGTGCACATACTATGCATACACGGAGCACACTCACAGCATGCACAGCAATCATTGTTCTACAGAACCAGTATAAGTAGAACCCATCCCTGCTAGTAACCCCCTTTTTTTAAATAGCAAAATTGGAAAGTGACCCAGTATTTTGGGGTCAATTTTCCCAATGAGTATTCTTCAGTCTGCAGGTCTGCTGCATATTTCACCATGGATACGTCTGACCTTTGCCGGAGTATGCAGACGAGAAGGTATGACCTGTGCACATTTGCTGCCTCTGTCCAATCCTAATTATAAAATTTATAGTTAGTTTTATAATTATATGCCAGCTCAATCATAATCATAGTTTCCAAACCACTATAGTTTCCAGACCGCCATAGTTCTTATCTAAAATCAGAGAGATGACATAAATCCACAGAAAATTCATATTTTTATTGCATTTTATATTTGCAAATGGCAGATTGGTAAGGACAATACAATAGCAAATGGGGTCCATTGAGGCTGCTCAGTACAACAATGTTTTACACTCCAGGAATGTGTGCATAGACACATTCATTCATAGCACAAATGTTCACTTTAATATGTTTACATTCAATCTGTTCTTTTAAAAATGATTGTGGTCAGGGGATGATTGTTTATAGCCTTTAAACATCTGGTTTATATAGGAATCCTCTGTTTTATGAAACCAGATCTAAGCAAAACTGCTGATTCTTCATGGGACTTTTTTTTAAAAAGAATTTCCAGATTGCACCTATCCAACAAGTCTACATTGGGGACATGATGTATTTTTGGACACAACTCAAAATACCGTTCACAGTCTTTAAAGCACTAAATATCTAAGGGCCAGCATTGTTTTGGAACAACATTTCCCCTTTCCAACCTATTTCTGTCATCTTTGTTACCTGTTTCCAGTTTTCATAATCATCTTTATTGTTGCATTCAATTGTTGCTAGTATTCTGAGTGGCTTTAATTAATGGAAATATAATTTATAAATAAATTATTTCAGCAGAAACATTTGTATCAGGAAAGTTTCCAGGCTACTTTAAAATTAATTTGAAGGCAATTATTTTCCAGTCAACATGACATTTAGTCTTCTACAACAGCAGAAAGGATTGGCAGATTGCCAGGATGAGTGTAGAATGTTAGCTTTATGCCTATTGTTTCTTTAGGAACATTGTATCCTTCCAACTGAACACTGCTCTTTATTGGATGTATTGGGAACCCCCCCTAAAACATCTGTATTGAGTGAATGATTGAGTGTTTATGTGCACAGGTTATTATGGACATTTAGCAACCAAATAGGTAGACTTTCTCTGTGCAACTTGTCCCTAACTTTCATGTCTTCTAATGGTGGACCCATAGCACTTGTAAACTGAATCTACCTGACTTGCAGGTGATCAATCCTGAAATGCTATAGTGTTTCTGCCTAAGTCGGAGTTTCCCTACAACTCTCTTATTCTGTTAACCCCTTCTTTTCTTTCCTTCCATGCTTACACTAAACTTCTCATTATTTACACTTAGCAATACACAGGCTTATTACAAAGATCACACTCCTTTTCACCCTTTTCAAACCTGAGTCAAAACACACGATCATACATCTACCCTCCAACTCCCCTCTCAAAGCTGGTAAAAATTAAGATATAATCACAACTCTCCAAGGAGATAGTTTCATGAGCTGTGAGTGTAATTGTTAGAATAGTGGCATTTCTGGGGATGGTATGGGGAGCAGGTTTTAATCAGGATAATTTAATTTACATGGAGAAATTGGGACTTGAAGTACTTTGTGATTGGAGAAACCTGGATTGAATGTCAAACCAATTAAAATATTGACATGGTGAGTCTGGATACTTTGTAGATTAGGAGTAAAAAAATATCTGGATCAAAAAACTAAGTCCAGTCCTTTGGGCACTAGGGCTCAAAAGAGAAAATAGGTGGAGAAGAACAAAAAACATTTACTTTTAACACATAATAAATATATTACCACTTATTTTGACAAATTATTTCTGAAAGATCTGGAAGAAGGCACATATCTTTATCACAATTGTCCAATTTTTTTTAAAGGAAAAGTTATATACTTAGGCAAGTATACAACCATTTTATCTCAGTGGAGTTCTGAAAAAGATAAAAATTGCAATAAAAAAGTCAATCTGTTCCAGAATTTGGTAATGTTTACTTGAATATAAAGCTATCCATAAGTCTTAATTGCACAATTGTAAGAATTTTTCATTTGTAAACTTTCCCCCCCAATGTTTATCTTTTCATATAACCACCACTAAAAATTATATGGAAGTAGACTAATGCTATAGACTAGTTTGTATCTTTTAATGGCAAATAAGGAATGGATTTCAAGGACTTCAACAAAGTCAAATTAAAACATTGGAGATCTAGAGTATTCAGAAAGATTTTTTAAATAAATAAATATTGAAAAAAATATAAATATAATATTGAAAACAAAATAAAAATATTATTTTTGTGATATGAACCTACACCTGAATATTTAGGCAACAGAATTAAGACATCATATTAATCCATGCCCTCCCTATATTTATGAAGACATGAGACCCATATACATTTGCCTGTTAGCAAGGCAAAGCAGAATTCTTAGAGCACAATTTCTTCCATTTTCCTATCATCTCATTGATGTGGTTATGTAACACTAAATTGATATCTGAAGAATCAAAAAACAAAATATATTATATATTTCATGAAAAATATTATGGCTAAGATTAAGATCAAGGAGATTAAGTTTTCATTCTTAACCAAAAAGAGCTCGCTTAATGACTATCAGTAGACAAATCTACTCACAGGATTGTTCTTCTTGGAAAATATTGGAGGAAGAAGTCCCTACTTTCTGTTCTTAAAGAATGACAAAGATACATGCACACACACAAACATACCTGTAAACATAGATCTACAAACATATGTATGTATGTATGTATGTATGTATGTATGTATGTATGTTTGTATGTAGATCTTGGTGTATTCGGGTCTTTTCCCATGTAAGATTGAGAGTATCTTGGTGATGTTTCGACAAGGTCTCACTCGCCATCGTCAGGCTGGTGTTTTTGGCTTCATGCTTGTGCAAGATGGTGAGCAAGACTTCGTCAAAATGTCGCCAAGGTACTCTCAATCTTACATAGGAGAAGACCCAATACACCAAGACCTGCATACTTATACCTGTGAAAATCTACGAAAATGTGCACACACACACACACACACACACATTACATTACAGTATTGTTAACTGACTTCAAAGCAACTGAATAAATGCTAAATCCCCTCATCACTGGCAATTTAAAGTTAAAACTTTGTTATTATGTTTCAGACTAGTATGTTGCCTAGTGTGTCTTGAGACTGAGTTAGTTAATACATTTATAAACAAACAAATGAACCAATAAATCCTTAAAAATAGGCATTGCCTAAATAGGGATGTAGCCATTAATTGATAATAATGATAATAATGGTACAACAATGGTATGGACGGGGTGGCTAAAAATCAAGATTTGAGAAATGTATATTTTGACAATGAAAGAGAGTGCTAAATGTCAAACAGTACATGAGAAATTATTTTACATACTCCACACAATGTATAACAGTATCTGCAGTATGAGATCAGAATGTTTCTATGGCAACTGTTAGAACATATAAGAACAGGTGAATAAAATATTAATTGTGATAGTAGTGCTAACTAATGCTTTCCAAATTGTTTGCTCAAATTTAAAGGAATTCCCATATCTACACTTTTTTAATATGATTGGATAAATCACAATCATAAATCTATTTTATCCTGAAAATGTATTTTATTTCAGAGTTATTTGCGTACGATCAAATGCTGTTTAACCAACAGTAAAATATTTCAGTAAGGTAACAATTTTCTCTGCTGTACTTCCTTAGTTTGTCTGCTGTAGATTCATTAGATCTGGGGTAGGTTTGGTTAGATCTCTCTTGAGTTCAATAAACAAATTTACCATCCTTATCATTTTCTCACTCTTTGGACTTGGTAGCATATCACTCTGTTTTTGGAGGTCTTGTGTTACCAAATGAAACATGACGGAGAAAAAAAAACACCTTCCTAATCATATTATAAAAATTGTCATCTTGACACTGTCATGGTCTAAGGTAATACGACATCAAATTTCTTTCCAGAGTAGAAAGTTATAATAAAATTGAATTTGGTTCTTAGTTCAAAGAAATGAGAATGTTGCTTGTTATCCCATCAACTTCATGAATAAAAATATACACATTTAATTATGAAAATATATATAGGGATCTACTCTATCTTTAAAGGCATTAAATAATACTAGGCTCCTTGAAACTCGGACATTATAGAGAGCACTAAGCCTCACATATTGGGAATATAACAAATATACAATATATTGGAAATGGTTCAGACTGACTTGACCAACAGAAAAATAATTCATTAACTGAAAACGTAGATGGATATTTTCTGGATTGGCAAGACTAGCAAAATGCAGATTAATTGATGCTGGTATCATAAAGTCCTCTATTTTTAGTATTAAGATTTTCTTTTCTTTTAAATTGTGTTAAAAACTTTTTTAGGGCCTACTCTACACTTGTCAAACTTTTGGACCAGAGGTGGGTTTCAGCAGGTTCTGACCAGTTCTGGAGAAACGGTAGCGGAAATTTTGAGTAGTTCGGAGAACCTGTAAATACCACCTCTGGCTGGCCCTGCCCCCATCTATTCTCTGCCTCCCAAGTCCCAGCTGATTGAGAGAAAATGGGGATTTTGCAGTAATCTTCCCCTGGAGTGGGGAGGGAATGGAGATTTTACTAGGAATTCTGGGAGTTGAAGTCCACAAGTCTTAAACTTGCCAAGATTGGAGACCCCTTCTCTGGACTGAGAAAGAAAAAAACATTACTCCATCCCTGAGGAGAGCATACCTGATATCTTCCAACTCTGCATTACAGTATCATTACAGCCATGCAAGAAAAGAGAAGGGGTGCTTAAGTCCCACCCCCAATCAGTGACATCACCATGGTTTCTCTACTCTGCGCTGCCAGTTACATACATAGTTTTTGCTTTAAACTCAAGGTGTTTAATGTGGACATAAATCTTCAACTGAAGTAACACAAAAACAATTTGTAAACTAAAGCTTCTGCTTTAAGCATTCAGAAAAGCAAGGCCAAAGAGGCTTTTCCCCCCAGAACCACTTGTGAAAGACAATTCAGGGAAAATATAAGACTTTCAGTCTACATACCAGGCAGATATTCCAACTTCCCAGAAATAATTTCAAAAAGGCAAATTATTTGTCACCAAGCCAGTCAGACAGATATCCTGATTAATAGCCATGATTGCTAGCTTGTCTAATTTATTGAGTCATCTTTCTTTCTTTTAGGCAGACAATTAAATTCTTGCTGCTTTATCTTTTCTAATGTGTGATATGTTCCGTGATCTGGGACCTTGCTTAACAAGGTTCCTAGGTAAATTGGCCCATCCTGCATCTGCATTTCCTCAACTATCCATACACTGTGTTTTGGAAATTCTTGTGGTGCAAAATGAAAGTTTACCTGACCAAGCCCCTCAGCTTCTGAATCTGAAGAATCAGAGTGAGTCCTAAATGCTACAATCAGCTGCCTGATAGGAAGTCATGACAACATTTCAACATCCTTCAGGTGCATCAAACAAAAACCCAACTAGGATGGAAGTGTCAGGATCTACAGACCCAGCAGGTACAATGGCCCGGTCTTGGCTCTGACAGAAGCATCTGGGAGGGGGCCTTTGGAGGGTCAAAGAAGTACCACATAAAATATTTTCTGCCACTTAAAATTTTTACTGGGTATTTTCTTCATAATCTTTTCTTTTAACCAATAATATACAAAAGAATTAGAATAATATAAGAATATTAGAGTAATAATAGAATGATAATGAAATAGAATAATAAAAGAATAATATACAAAAAGAACTTTCCTGTGTCTTACGTTGAAGAACTGCTTCATTTTTTTCACTATTCAGTAAGAAAGCAGTTCAAATCCTACCTTTCTTTTTCTTTTTTCAGGTATAATGCATACTGTATGTATGTGTGTGTGTGTCTGTGTACACATACATACAAGGTGTTATTCAAATAGGCATGATTTATACTTGATTTATACCAATGTTATTGATTCAGAAGTTTGAATGGGTTATCCAGAAAGTATAGTGGAAGGGGACCCTACCATGTAAGCTAAAGAAGAAAAAAGATCAACACCTAGATAAGCAGAGATTAATTTCAGACAAACTGCCAAGCAGAAAACAATACTCAAGGAATTATTAAGGAGAAAACTACAACTTAGGAACATTGGCAGGATAAGCTATTATATATAAATAGGAAGCAAAAACTACCACTGATAATGTTATCTAGTTAGGTAATGAAACATCTGCAAGCAAAGAGAGCACCAAGGATTTTCTCCCTTCAGTTTTTTTAAAACTCAAAGTATAACTATTTTCTCTGCATATGGCAAGATTTATTTACCATGCTACTAGTTTATAGATTTCTACTGACAACATGTTTAGACAAACATTCTATTTTCTTTTGTCCTTCAGTTTTTCAGTCTGAGAAGGTTATGAATGTAACATGTCTATTGTACGCTTTTCAGTTCCTTTGTGGTTGTCATGGCACTGGAAATGCATAATACTGAAGAGAATGTGGTCACACAATATCTCTCAAGGATTTTTATAGCCATTCTGAGACCTGATTTCTCTTTGTACTTTCATGGCTAAGAAGAAAAAACACACCACACCTTGATAATTCATTATGCTGAGAAGGCTTTATAAAACTTGTGCTATAATTACAAGTGTAAGGCCTTGGGACAGAAGAAAAAGGAAATAATGTTTCCACTATAGGGAAAGAAAAAACTGAATACTTTGTGACATCTGAAATATAGTAAGATGTACCTCAGCAATTTGTTTGGTATTTTCACAGCTGTTCTGTTTAGCACATTTTTTTTCTTTTTTTCATATATTGGATTGATCTTTGATATTTGCTTAAAAATAGTTTTGAGCAGTTATAAGGTAGCACTTCAGTTTTAATACTGTTAGCAGGATCCCACCGACTAGTGTGAGAGAATTTACAACTGAAGTCAGCAGGCCATGGCATTCTAGAACAGGGGTCTCCAACCTTGGCAACTTTAAGACTTGTGGACTTCAACTCTGGGAGTTTGCCAAGGTTGGAGACCCCTGTTATAGAACACCCCAGTGGTTTTCAGATGTGGGCTTTTTCACCTGAGTTTTATTTGCATCTTTAACCTTCTATCCTTTAAACAGTAACATCAAAAACTGAAAATGTCAGCCGTGTCCTGTGGGTGACATCACTGAATCTGTAGATATGCCTCCTCTGCAGAATCAATTCAGAAAAGTTACATCAGTTTGTATTGTCCCCTCTGTAAAAGAATAGATACTGTAACTATTGGTGTGCTTGGGAGAAATATATAGAAAATCACTGAAGAGACCAAGGGGAAAAGTGAAGTTAGTAGATAAAGACTTCAGAGGCAGATGGACGAAAAAATGGTTGTGGATTGCAGTTAACTGATTGAAAATGATCTATCTAAACAGAACTCATTGCCGTATGACCTCCTCAAGGCCTCAAAATGAGTGAAAGCACATTTGAAAACAAATATCCTTTTTTTTTGGGGGGGGAGGGTTGAATATAGCCAAAAGGAAGATATGAATCTTTAATGAAAGCAAAGAATTCAGAGCGATATTAATAATCCTGTTGATGTCAAACAATAGGTGATAATATTAGGACAAAATGTAACCACTAGTTATTGTTCCAGATTTTGATTTGCAACAGCAGCATGATTTGCATTAAGCATATAATGATGAATTTTAAATTGTAATAATTTGAAATATTATTTTAAAAATAAAGCTTATAAAAATAGTCTGCATTCATGCATGTTAAACTACTTCAGTATAGTTCTGTATTTTTCCTCTTAAAGGTCACTGGATGCTCACAATGTTTGGTACATTTTCAGCAAGAAAATAATTCTTAAATGCCAAAAGCCAAAATGACTGATTTGCAATAGCTAAAGATATTAATTCTCATACTGATTAAATTAAGGCTAACCTTACAGGTATTTCATCTTTGTTTTATAAGTCATTAGTCCAGAAAAGAATTACTAGTTCTCTTTCAGGGAAAAATGAATATGTAAATTATTTAATTGTGGCTTCTAGACGAAAACTAGCTGGGGAAGACAAAATAGCAATGGTTCATCTAACATGCCGAATCATTGAAAATCATTAGTTCAGGAAGTTATATCCAAATTTAGGAAACACATAAAGACATTTTTCTGTTCTTGGAGTTATTGTCTCTTTTCCCTTTATGTTTTCAAAACTAAGGTTTTCAAATGCAGATTGGAAAACTTCAGTCAACCATAAAATGGCAACAGGATGATATAAATTAGCCTAACTCCTGACTGCCATCCAATGTGAACTTAGAGTTTTGGATATGATGCCTAGGATAGGTTTCAAATATCCAAGAAACAGCTCTGATTTTTGTGACATGAGAATAGGCAAATCCCAAAGAATTTTATGGTTGCAGATGATAGGAGATAAAATAAAAGCAATTTCAAATATAATCCCACACAGTTTGATTGAAAGGAATGTGAATGTGCTGAACAACCAATTCAATTACAACTGATAGCAGAACCACAGTAACCAGGGAAGCACTTTCTATTAGAATAGAAAAGGCTGTTTTATATGATGTCAAAAGTGGATCTACTTGACATATTGTGCTAAACTACAAGTCACAAAATCAGACAATCCAGTTCTTCCCATTATTCTTTTCCTCAAACTACTGCTCACTCACCAAAGTCTCTTGAGTAGTCTTTTCTATGCCACCTACATCACCGGATTGCTTTAATGAGAACTTATAGGGGGTCATTTCTTTGGAACACATGTGGTATCTTTGAGTTATGGCTGCACTCATAATTAGGAAATAGATGCCAGAGAAAATTATACATAGTTTGTGGTGGGAATAGGCAATTATCATCACTTTGTAAGTCAGATTCTCATGATTCTCAAAGAGGACTTAAACTGATCCCCACCACTATATTTGCCAAATACCACTGACTGACTGACTGACTGACTGACTGACTCACTCACTCATCACCAGATCTCCAAAACTATTGCACCTACAGACATGAAAATTGGCATACCTGTTCCACTTGGTATGTACATGCTCACTAAG
>JANHFP010001746.1:26871-37663 GCA_032468135.1 Calamaria suluensis | reverse complement strand
TTGGATTCTCAAGTACATTTCAGATTTATCTAATTCAATCTGCATCAATGCCCCCTCCAATTCTGTTGTTTTAGCCAGTAGATTTTTTTCTGTTTTAGTCAATCTTTCTTCTATTGCTATGTTCTTCTCTTCCACACTCTTAATTTGTTGTTCATTGTGTGTTATTTCTTCCTTACATTCTTTTAAACTTCCGTCCAACTTTTTTATATCCTCTTTCATTTCTCCCAATTCTAATTTAAGTTCATCTTTTAGTAGTTGGTAATTTTTGTCAATGATCTCTTGGACGGAATTTTTAATTTCTGTAATCGTTGTTTGATTGGATTCTTGCATCGATTCTAAAGCAGCTTGAATAGTCTGCAAAGTCACTGGGGCTTTTGGTGTAATTCCTCCAGGAGTAGTGCTTACAGTCTTTGCATACGTTTTCAATTTGTCTTGAGACATCTTATCTTTTTGGGTGTTGTTTTCTTTTTGGTTTTAATAAGGTTCCTTTTACTATTTGTTCAAATTTTTGTAACTCGCGTTTCCAAAATATATATCTTCTTAATAACACTTGCTGGAATTATAAAAAGTTTAATTTTTACTGATGTACTATTGTGTATGGTTACATAGAGGGATTTTTCAGCGGAGGGGGAGAAATAGTAGCTGAATTCCACTCATTTTGGCCTCTCAACAGTTTAACAAATGTTTTAGGAACATTGTTCTGCCATATTAAAAAAAAGGATGTTGTTATGCATTTCTTCAATGTTCAATGTGTACCCATCTGATCTCTTAACTATGAACATGGCGCTGTAGAGAAAATAGGAAGGAAGAAGTTTATTTAAAATTGCATAATTTGGTGCTAGAATTTTTAATGAGTAAAAGCTGTATGAATTGTAACAGTTCATGTAAAGTTTTTAATTGGCAAGATGCATAAAGTAAAAATATAATCTCATGATATTTATTAGTAAAATACTGTATTTGAATGGCATTGACATTCATTCAGTGATCATTGTTCATATTTTATATGTAATTACAAGAATGGGAAATCAAAAGAAACTTGAAAACAAAAGCTTATAATAAAAGTTAATAAGTGCATATAAGAATAGTAACTAGATGTGAAATAAATCAGGCAATTAACAACTGTAGAATGTTGCTATTTTTCAAGCAAATGTGTGGATGCCAGTCAGAATCCAGTTAAATGAGTAGGAAATTATATAACTCTGTATATACCACATACTATATGCAGAGGAAAAAGCTCTTATTCACATTATACTAGTTTGAATATTCCTTCCATGTGAAAAGCTGACACAATCTGGTTTGGATCGAAAGTTAAGTGAAAAATGCTCAAGCCCCCCGGGTCTTAATCTTGTTCATCCATCAATTTCTGATTATTATTTTTTTTAAAAAAAATTAACACATAGAATGGATGAGGGGTGAAATGCTCCTGGTTCAGACCGATTTGGCCAGTCCGGTAGCGATGGTGGTGGGTGGTTAGGAGAACCGGTAGTAAAACTCCCTGGCCCCGCCCCCTCCGTGGGATGGTCAGAGCCAAGAGCTGAGCTGATCATGGGAGGCTTTTTTTTTAACCTTTTAAAATAATATTTGTACTACCTTTTCACCGGAACTGGTAGTAAAATAAAAGGTTTTAAAAGGTTTTTAAAAAGGCTCAAATGATCACAGCTGATCATTATGAACTGCTCAGAAGTAGTTTAAAATGAATAATAAACAAATATTTCCTCTAATTGCAGTAATGAAGCTACATAGAAATCTTAAGAAATAAATAATAAATATATTTTTCTGGATTGTACAAAAATCTGAAAACAGTGCAGCAGCTTTTATTATTAGTAGAGAATGTTGTGTTTACAGTTTAAAGCAATTCTTCAGAATCATTTGCAAATCATGCACAGTTTTGGCTTGTACCTTTTGTTACTAAAGCCCAAAAGAAACTTCCTAAAAGAATGTTCTATGTTTCAAGTGTGAAAGAGCATGATAATTGAATGAACTGAATTTAAAGTTAGAATTAAAGCCAGTAAGGTAGAGACCTGCAGAGATAATATCTAATATTAGCATAGAGATTATGGACTGATGTTCTGCTTTATTAAGTTTATATATTAATGAGGAAACATTGATGTATTATTTTGTAATTTTGAGGATGTGAATTGGTATCCTGCTTTAATCTAATAGTTTTTTTCCATGATTGCATATTTATATTAACATTTTAAGATCATATGTTCCAAATGGATGTACTCAACTTTATTGAATATAAATTAGGAAAATGAGAGACTAAAATAAATTATTCACTAAGTTTGGAAAAAAAATATTACGTATAAAACAAACGGCTCAATATCATCTTGGCTGTTTGCAGAAGAGAGTGTTCAGTTTGTGTGCATACACCTTACAAACACAAATACATATATTGTATTTTTAAATATCATGAAGTGATTACATTTATAAAGAAACATCTTAATATATAATTTGTTAAAATATTTTTATTTCATGAAAGTCTGCTTATTTATAAAGTTTATCTAAATGAATAAATACCTCAATTTCTTTTTAAAGGCTCTGGAAAGAGTTGCAGTTGGTCAGATGGTAAGTAATATCTGTTTAACCATTCTAATGACAGTTTTTTCTTTCCTTGAATACTTTGAACACATGACTTTAAGTTGACATTTGTAATTTGCTAGAGTGGAATAGCTGGCAAACAGTAAAGCTTGAATTGTAGATAGATTGATATTTTGCATCATCAGCATCATGACATTTTCTGGCCTTCATTATGATAAAATAATTTAACTGAATAATTTATTCAGTTAATTAAGAGTGACTAAAATAGAAAGAACATAGAGATAATCCTCAGTTAACAAGTTCCTTAATTGGAACTTAATTGGATCTGGAATTTCCATTACTAAACGATGTTACAAAGCTTGTAGTCATCTAATCATACTACTTGGCAGTGGAAATTCTGGCATTCCTATTTCCCATCATTAAGCAGCTCACCATTGGTCATTAAGTGAGGACATCACTTGTCATTTACAACTTCCTGTTGGTTTTCTCATTGAGTATGCTTGTTGGAACTAGCCAAAGAAGTTTGCAAATGGAGAGGTACATATATGAGACATTTTTTTCAATGCATCATAAGTTTGAATGGTCACTATGAACAAGTTGCCATTAAGCAAGGAACACCTGTGTATCAAATCAATATAAATGATTTGTGAATCTTATTTCATTGCAGAACCCATGTTTAAAATCAATCCTGATTGATTGGGTTGAGGATAGCATAGTATTACAATTTGATTATTACTGTTTTGAACATTAAAAAAAAGCCTTAATTTTCCAACAGTAAAGGAATTAAGGTACAAGAATGTTATACTGATCTTTTAAAAATTCATATTTTTATAATTCAACAAGAATACATGACTTACCTGCAAACAGTTCTCCATTCATTTTCTCTGTTCCAAAAATCTTTGAAATTGGACCTGTATCTTATGATGTTACATTGGAATGTCTTATTCTGTAGCACTCTTGTGTCTATTTGCCAATCTCTCAGGCTAGAAATTCTTTCTAAATAATTATCCTGAGAAGGTCATAGAGTTTCATTTTCTGTGTTGAATAGTAGTGCATGTCCTTATTAAGAAAAGAAGCCAACACTTCAAATAGAATATATATATACTAAATGAAGTGCAAATGATTATGGAATAAGTACAGTTCAGTCTCACTTACTCTGAGAAGTTCTTCTACATATTTATTAATATAGATATATAGTTACATGGAGAAACAAATATATATTTTTCTAGAGATTTAAAAGCTATGTTTGTATTTCGGTTCTTTCATATTTTTCTTGTAATGTAATCAAATTGTTTCTTTAAATGCATATGCTTGTCGTCTCCAGTTTTATAACTAGGGAGTTGCTTGTATTTCCTTATAATATGGAATTGCTGTTTTCATGAGAATAGTTACCTAATGTTTCTTTCTAGACTGGAATAGCATTAATTTAAAGATAGATTATTCATCATCTAATTCATATTCAAACATTTAACAAGAAACACACTGGTTAGATTAAAATGGCTTCCTAATCTTGGCCAAAACTCCCAATAAATAAATCACTTTTCCTAAATATTATTCTTTCATTTCTGAAAATATAATATTATTAAAAATGTGGAAGCATTTACTTTGATTTGCTACAAATGCTAGATGTTGGCAGGACTCTAAATATTTTTTCCTTTTAAATCAACAGTTAAATTTATTTTATGTAGAAGTTAAATAAGTACTACATCATTTATCATCCCTTTTAAAATATGTACATAAACTGAGTCTTTAGTTCACCAGGTTTATAAACAATTATGTTCTTATTACAAAGCTATAGATCTTGATGGAATTTATAGAGGATGAATTTGACCCTGACTTTTTAAAAGTCTAAAAAATGGTCTTTCCTAGACATTCTTCAATACTTTGCATTGTTTTAGAAACATAATAATGTTTGTACCAAGGAGAGGAGGTGAAGTTGTTAAGGAGGAGGAAAAAAGTCACTTATTTGCAAGATATTTTCCCCTGATTTTAGGGAGATTAAATGAGTTCGTTTCTGTAGTCAATGGTGTATTAACCATTAAGCAGACTAAGCACGTGCTTAGGGTACCAGGCGTAAAGGGTGCACCACAAAGTTGAGGGGGAAAAAACCCAAAGAAGCTTGTCTTCATTTGTATATTATGTACAATGGAGGGGGGCACCAGGATTTGTCAGTGTTTAGGGCACCAGTGAGCCTTAATCTGCCACTGCTGTGGTCCAACCTAAATAGTTATTAGCATAATTTGATCTATATGGCTTTGTCATTCTTGCAGCTTTCTTTTCAATTCTGCGCAGACTTTTCTGCTTTCTTTCAATTCTGTGCAAACTTTTCTGCTGGTTCTTATTTTTTCTGCTTGGCAGCAATATATTAACAGAAATATTTTATTTTAGTAGAAGAAACTTCCTAGTAACATTAGATGAAATGAATACAAATACTGGTTGAACATAGTCAATAATTGTCGCTGTTTTGTTTGTGGGATATGATTCCAGCTTAACTTCTTGTTCTTTGATTTGTTCTAGCTACCCACAGAATCTTTGTTTTATCGGGCTGTGCTGCAGGTTATTGTAGAAGAATGTTATGGCATCAAGAGAAGGTAATATGAATTTTATATTTTGTTATAGAAACAGAACATTTACTTCTTGTTGATGTGAATTCTGATAACAATGCATTATTAAACAAAAAGCTATTCTTTGTTTTTTGTCTATTTAAAAAAAAAGTCTGTAAATTTGACTTGGGCTTTGTCAGCAAGCTAACCTTTTGAAATCTGCTTTAATTCTGTGCTATCCCAGAAGAGAATATATGTGGCTCATGGTTGAATTGTAGACTTGTAAGATAGGTCATTATCACTGAAGACTGAGAATTGAGTTTTAGAATACAGAGAGTCTTTGCTTATTGATAATTCAAATTGTATAGCTCATTTATGACCTTTACAGCACGTAGGTCACATGATTTCCATTACAAACAATAAATATTTTTTGTTTTTAATTAAATGCCACTATAAAATTTATTTGCCAATGGGAAGAAGTAGTTCCTTAAGTAAATTGTAAGAGAGAGAGGGGTGGGGGAGAGGATGCCAGTGAATTACAGCCATTATTATATCTCAGGTAAACCAGGCTGAGGAAGATAAGACAAGACAGTTCTTCAAAAGACCACATAATTGTTCATGGACTGAATGTCTCTCTGTGTGTGATGTTTGAAAAATAACAAGAAATAATTTGCCATTTCAGTGATCGTAATATTGGAAAAGTATATTCTAAATCATCTTCATTTGTGGATTATGTTAGAATTTCCTTGAAAAAGCTTGAACTAGATGAATCAAAGGTAAATATCTGGTTGTACATTGAAATTCATAGAGTGAACATACTGCAGATTATTTCAGTGATTTGTTTGGTAATATAAATTATGCTGAGATCAAGGAGAACATGTAGTTTTGTAAATACTGACAATTAAATATAGTCATTATATAGTCATTATCAAGTACTAACAGATTAATATTCATGGCTTATAAAAGCTGTGGTGGTGTAGTGGTTAGAATTCAGTACTGCAGGCTAGCTCACTGCTGATTCCGGGAATTTGATTCTCAACGGCTCAAGGTTGACTCAGCCTTCCATCCTTCCAAGGTTGGTAAAATATAGACCCAGGTTGTTGGCAATATGATGACTCTGTAAACTGATTAGAGAGGGCTGTAAAGCACTGTGAAGCAGGATGTAAGGGCTATTTCTATTGCTATTTATTTGAGGAATATTTCCCCACATTGCATTTAATCTACTGTAATTAAAAAGTAAAATGTCATGGTAAATAATGCTAGAACAAAAAATTACAGAAACTGTTGGGACATTGCATACCCCTTGCCAGTGCAACATGTATTCTAATTCAACAAAAAATTAAATAAGCATTTATCAATATTTTATACAGTTTGAAGTCTTTCTGCTTCTCTGTCAAATCACAAGGAGACAGTAGTATTAGTAGTTGTGGTAGTAGTAACAGTAACAGTAATAATAGTGTACCTTATTTATTAGTCAATTGATCATATGAAATACAAGAAAACAGGTAAATTCACTTTGATAAGGGGTAGTAAATAAGAAACAGGTGTGATGATACTTTAAAGAACAGGACATTCCTATGTTTCTTTTAATTTAGCAGCCTGTAATGTGAATATGAGTCAGACAAGCACTTTGACGGCACCCCCTAGTGGATTTGGGGCAAAGTGCCAGGATCGTAGGAAGGACAGGAAATAGGAGCTCATAGGAGGGGGAAGGGATAGGGCGGGATGATGGGCTTGGGAGTAGGGCGAAGAAAGGTCCCTCCCAATAGTTCCCTGTCAGGCAAACGCTTCAACGTTTATAAATACATGGGCAAAGATTCAGCCTGTTGTGCCTTAAATGACTTCTACTGGACTGCCTTAAAATGGCTTCAACCAGCATAACTCTGGAACACCTTGTGCAATTTCAATCAAACTTAATACACAGATGATTTACTCCCTGGAAAGAAATACTGTGGGGGTAAGACACTCCTAATACTTCTAGGGGTGTGTGTTCTGTTAAGATGCAGCTTGTTGTGCCTTAAAATGGCTTCTACTGGACTGCCTTATAATGGCTTCTACTGTACAACACAGTGGTGTTGCCATGGTAACAGCGCACTCTCCCAGCCCCGCCATAGTCGGCCAGGAGTCACAAGAGGAGAAGGAGGGGGATGAGCTGGGCTGCCATGTAATAATGTGCTCCAGGAGGAGGAGGGGACCCCACATCTCCCATTGTGAAGCACACTAAAGTTCATTGTGCTGTGCAAGCCACTGCGAGAGTGCCTCATGGCCTGCACTGCCTCATCAGAATCAGAGAATGTGGTACAGATAAACAGTGACACACACAGTCAGAGAGAGAGAGATACAGAGAGGGGGGAGATGGGGGAGAGAAAAAATACAGATAAAGAGAGGGGAGAGAGAGGGAGAGAGAGAATGATACAGAGATGGACAGAGAGAGAGAGAGAGGGTGGAAGGAGACACAGATACAGAGATGGGGAGAGGGAGAGAGATGTACACAGAGATAGGGAGAGAGACAGATACAAAGAGAGGGGGGAGACAGACACACACAGAGATAGAGAGGGGGAAAGAAGGGGAGAGAGACACACACATAGGGAGAGATACAGAGAGGGGGGAGAGGAAGGTACACACAGAGAGGGGGAAGCTGGTGATAAATACCCTTGGCAACACGAGGTTATCAGCTAGTGGATGATAATATGCCCATAGATATTAACTTCTCACTAGCCCTAACTTACAGCCTATTTGTATTGTATGAAACCCACAACATTTTTGTCAGAGAGACAAGTTAATATATGATCCATAAGGATGATCCATCCTTGCAACTTTTCCTTTTTTTTCTTCTTGTTTGGAATTGCTATTAAAGAATACAGATAGCATCATTTGTTTATGATGAAATATCTTGATATATCTTTGGCCTCATAGTGTTTAGCCAAAGTGCATATAACTAAAATAGTCACATATTATTAGGCTTCATACCCATACACTACTTAGACATTTTTAAAAACTATCTCAAATTCTGGGAATAGATGACCTCCAAGGTCCCTTCCAACTCTTATTATATAGAAATATCAGGGAAGGGACTTTTTTGTCTTCCACTTATTTGTCTGCTTACTTAGCAATAACAATGGTTTTATTATAAGTTACAAATTGGCCTTTCAGCAGGAATTACTATATGTCTACTTTATTTAAACTGGTCCTGCACAGTATTCTGTATACACAATCATATACATTTATAGAACTAATTAACGAGAAACAGCTGAAATTAAAATTTGCCAGTGAAATGTTCTCCAATAGCAATGGTTCAATTCTAGCAATAGTTTACTCAGATATAAGCCTGGTCAAATTCAGTGGAACCTATTGTCAAGAAAACTTTAGTATGAAATTATTTGCAGCTGTTTAGGATTTGGTTTGCCTGCTTCTTATTAGCTTAAGTTTTAATGCATAAAGATA
Source organism: Calamaria suluensis (assembly GCA_032468135.1). NCBI lineage: Eukaryota > Metazoa > Chordata > Lepidosauria > Squamata > Calamariidae > Calamaria > Calamaria suluensis. The sequence continues at coordinate 29,135 of JANHFP010001746.1, read as the reverse complement.
ATCTAAATTATAATAAGTGTGTCAGTAAAAGTATTTATCAGGCATTTGTGGACAAGACAATGTAGTTCCGTTGTCAAGTGAGATTATGAAAGGCTGATAGCATAGTTGTAAAATCTTTTATTTATGCAATATTTCAAGGATAACTATACTTTAAATATAAACTCACATGCAATGTTCATGATCCCAGTGCCAAATTTCAGTTTAATCCGACAGTTTTAACAGCTGTAACAGCTAAATGAATCATCTGACAAACTACAGATTTCAGTTTAAAGTAAGCAAACTGAAAATTTAATAAGGTGTTGGAGAAGAAGGAACAAATTTCTGGTAGATAAACATTCAAGATCAAATAAGCATGGACTTTTATTATTGGTATTTTTTCACTGTCAAGAGTTGATGACCTCTTTTATGCGAACATACAGTATTATGGCAACTTCCTGATGAAAACTGCATGTAACCTTGCATTTACATTCTAAAGTATTAGTAATTTGGAGGTACAAGGTTCTCCAGTTCTTCAGAAGGTATTATATAGTTGCATGAAAAGATCATTCATTGAAGTTTACATCTGCTAGTTTAGGCATAGTGGACAGTTCTTGAATGTCCAAGAAGAATGGACTCAATCATCGTATTCTTTGCTTCCTGTGTGACTTGTTTTCTGTCCCTCCATGTTTGAGTAGATCAGTTATATATAAAAATATAGATGGTGTGTAAACCATCATTTGCTTCTAAGCTAAAAATTTTGCTAAAATTACAATTTCCAGATAAAATCAGTGCAAATTAAGAGATGGAGATGGAACAGCAGCACATTCTTTGACTGTTATCATTGGATCAATACATGAAAGCTTTTTGCTCTTTGCTTTTAGTTTTGAATCTCAATTATTCACTGAAAAAGAGTTTCAAAACAATGCATATAACCACAATGCATATATAATATATGCTCTGAGGTAATACAGGTAAATGGTTAAAACAACAAATACTTTCATTTCACTAGTTTTATCACTGTTCATGCTTCATGAATCTAATCAGGCAGAGGCCTAGTCACAGATTTTCAAACTGATTGTTGATTTAAGCATTTAATAAGAAACTATGCTTCTATTAATGTGACTTAAAATTGCATTTCCTTTTTTTAGTCATGCTATGCTGTTTCATACTCAGCTTATAAATTACTATTGCTATGTTCGTTGAAATTACCTGATTTTTTTAAAAAATAGTGACATATCAATTAAGAATTGATAAAGTTGCACTGATTTGTAATAATTGCTGCATGTTTTAAAGATGCTCACAGATTAATGTCTTCATGATCTAATATATTTTCAGATACTAAAACCGGACTGCTTTTTGTACACTTTAAATATAGTTCCTTATGTATTGTTATGTGTGTTGGAAAACAGTTTGAGAAGCCATTATAATAAATTATAAAATGTTGAATGTAAAATACTTGTTTTATTTTTGACCTGTTTTAATTATAAAAATAATTTTAGCATATGTCTCAGGCAAAATGTTAGTTGCCATCATCAATGTTCTTGCTGTTACAGATTTCAGATAGCCTTGTATTGGAATACCTTGAAAAATACAAGCACAGAATGAATGAACTGGAAGCTTTTAATATGGTAACATTGAAATATTGGGACATTTTTGCTAGCATAGCATAAATAACACTTGTGCTAACATTTTATGATAAAGTAGGTCATTGTGTTTGATATTTTCTGTAAAGAAAGAAACAAACCAAATAACCTTCAACTAGGAGCATATTCTGTTCCAAAATTATATTAACACATTGAGAACATATGAAGATTATTTTGTTAGTCAAATAAGTATTAGGAATGTTTTTTCTCCGTTTAATACATTGCTTTTTTCAACTTTGAACAGAATTGCTGCCACTTAAATGATTTTCATGCTGAGTTACACCTCACAGCTCCTAAGTAACAGATACCATATTTAATACCTTTCATATTTTGATCAAGATTTTGCTGCTTTTTTAAAAGATGTCCAATAAAATGGAATTGGCAAGATAATACGCAGTTTGTTTTTAAAGACAAATGTTCCATGTTCTTCAATAGATCTGGTAGGAAAATGTAGTAATTTTCTGTTCAGTAGTAAAACAATAAACGTCAAAAATGATTTCAGAAATTTTCCTGAAACAAAAATATTGCAGATGTTTTTATGTGCAGTAACAAAATAGCATATTTTTAGGAGTATAAGACACACTTCCCCCCAAAAAAAGTGGGTGGAAATGTCTGTGCATCTTATACAGCAAATGTTGTTTA
>JANHFP010001745.1:114766-125053 GCA_032468135.1 Calamaria suluensis | reverse complement strand
CTCCAGAGGTTGTGAATGCTCCAACACTGGAAGTTTTTAAGAAGATGTTGGATAACCATTTGTCTGAAGTGGTGTAGAATTTCCTGTCTGGGCAGGGGGTTGGACTAGAAGACCTCCAAGGTCCCTTCCAACTCTGTTATTATATATCTTTACAATGTAATGTTTTGATTAACTGGATCATTTTCTTCTTGATTTTGTAAACACCTTACAAAACTATTTGCAAGCTTGGCAAAAGGGAAAAATGGGTTTCTTGAAAATAACAAGAAAATAACAAGAATTCTTTGTGTGTCCCTGTCCTGTTCTGAAAGCCAGGGATATCTGACATGCTAAAAATGATAAAAGCATGGAAAATTGGCTTTATTATAAAGTCTTCGCGTGCAGCGAATTGTATAGAAAAATAATTTCTCTATTTTGAGAAGGCAGAATCAAACTAAGAGCTAAGTCGTAATGCAAAAGGAGAAGGCATCTTAAAGTCATTGATATTCAGCATACGTTATGTTGGGGGGGCAACATAAGGGGGGCAAATAACATTCAGCAAGAAAAAATGAGAAGGAGAAGAGAGAGGGTAGAGAAAGGGGACAGGAAAAAGAATTCCTCAAAAAAAATGTGACTTAAAAAATGTTATCTGAGCACATCTCAGATCCAAAGGGAATAAATGTTTATTCCACAACTGACTGAACTCAAGCTCCCAGCCCTTGCTGAGCCAAACAAAAAATCTCACAACATTCAACATTCCATTCTGAATTAATTCGGAGGGTGGAAAAGATGGGGGAAAATAACAGAATAACAGTGGTAAGTTTTCTAATCCAACCCGTTGCTCAAGCAGGAGACCCTATACCTGTGCTGGCGAACCTGTGGCGCATATGCCAGAGGTGGCACGCAGCGCCCTCTTTGTGGGCATGCAAGCCGTCGCCCCAGCTCACTCTGCTATGAATGTGTGTGTACCTCCCGTGGCCAGCTGGACTTTGACCACACATGCATGGGGGGGTGTCATACACATGTGCAAGGATGGGGTGCATGCTCAGAGGCCGTGCACACATTGCATTTTGGGGACGCATGTGTGCATGTGTGTGCTTTGGACACTTGGTCCAGAAAAGGTTAGCCATCACTATCCTATACCATTTCAGACAAATGGCTGTCCAGTCTCTCCTAAAAGCCTTCAGAGATGGAGCTCCCACAACCTCTGAAGGCAAACCATTCTACTGTTCTCATTGTCAGGAAATTTCTTATTTGTAGGTTACTTCTCTCTGTCAGACAGCACACAGTGTGACAATTTTGAGGCAGCCCAGGAGCAAAATACAGTAAACTGAGTTTTGTCTTTCAGATAGTGGTTTATCTACAAGGAATATATACGTACAAGTACTAGGCAATGTCAGACAATCAATCATTAACTATAGCATGGAAGAACACATGGAGAGAGGGGCCTCTCATATATACAGCCTTTTAAAGTGATAACAGGTAAACAACCCTTCTGATTCATTCTCATTGCACCATCATTTCAGTATTACAGCATTACAACATTACAGCAGCTGGTCAGCTATTAAGTCATCATTACCCTGACACTCTCCTTGGTTAGTTTCCAACCATTTTTTCTTGTCGTGCCTTCTGGTGTTTTGGTAAATAGATTGACCCCCTCTTTGTGGCAGGCCCTCAAAAACCAGGGTGTCAAACTATAGTTTGGGTGGCAGGCCCTCAAAAACCAGGGTGTCATGCTATAGTTAATGATTGATGTGGGGATGTGGGGAATCTGCTTCAGGAAACCTTAAGTAAAAAGAGGAATCATTTCAGGAATATCATCAATTGCGTAGTGGAGACTGAGACTGAAGAACTGTCCTGCATTTACGGTTATGGCAGCAGAGAAAGTATTCCCACTGTCAAATTTGTTGTGATACTTTATGAACAGGAAGTTCTGCTTCTCTCTTGTAAGTTAGGGCAATTCATTATCTGACTCAGTGACTCTCAACCTTGGCCACTTTAAGATATGTGGACTCAGAATTCCCAGAATTCTGAAAAGAGTCCACATATCTTAAAAGTTGCTGAGGTTGAGAAACACTGATTCAATTCACTTGGTGTTTTGCACTCCTCTGATAAAAGATATGAATGGCTTCTTGTCTCTCTGATATCTAAGGAGATAGTATATGTATGTATCTGTTAAATACAATGCTTCATCTTACTGGGAAGTTACAGCTTGAAGCAGGTGGCAGATAATGCTAAAGTTGTAGGAGCTTGGGGAAACTACAGAACAACTATAACACATTAGAAAACAAATGTTCTTTGTTTTCTCAGAATTATTTTGGGACTTTTCTGAGTAATTGTTTGTGTCAGGAGTAAAAAAGTAAATTATAAAATATCTTCTTTTAGAATTAGAAGGCACACAAGATAAGTAACACTAAATACTAACATACTGAAACTGTCATGTCTCTGCCAGCGTCCAACTCGGAGGTCGAGGAGGAACAGCTGGCAGAGAGCAGTGAGGGGGAGGCTGGAACTGAGGAAGAGCAGGCCCAGGCAGACTCCAGTGAGAGAAGGGTGGAGTCAGAGAAGGACAGCTCAGAGGAGGAACTGGGAGCAGCGCCCCCACCTGACCCAAGACAGAGACGCAGAAATAAATGAGCTCTGGAGAAAAGGCTACTCAGGATCAAGTGAGGGAAGGAACGCAGCTGAGTGGAACCCTTTAAAAGTCAGCCAGTTGTGATTAGTAGTGCTGGAATCAAAGAGTTGAATTTACAAGTTCAGTGTCTCAGTGCTCTTGTATCTTTAGGTAGGAGTTCCTCAGCCAAGTTTTGCTTTTGATATCTCAGTAATTACCTTTGGACTGCAGCCAGAATTTGTTTTGGCAATTATTTACTTTGCTTTTGAAATTAAACCAACTTTGAAAGAGAGAAGGCAACTAGGTTGCAATAAAGACTGTTTGTTCTTAAGTTCTTGTTTTGGTTTGTGGATTGCTTTGAACAGAGTCATCACACACCAGATCCTAGAAAGGATCTGGAGCCTGGGGAGAGCAAGAAACGGGCCTACTGGGCCCGCAATCCATTGTGTACTAAAGTGGCGGAGTACTGGGGGATCATGCACACACGTGTGGGGGTTGGGGGACATAGAATTATGGGTGTGGGCATGCTCACACACGATCCCCCCATGATCCCCTCACTTTTGGCACATGATGGCAAAAAGGTTAGCCATCACTACTCTACGCAAACCTTCTCTAGATTAAATTCACCCCCCCCCCTTTTTTTGAAGCTCTTTCCCTCGGAGAGGCATGCTCCCCCCTAAACTAATGAAAACAGTCCTTGTGTCTTTGGCCTGAGCTGATTGTGGGTGCTATCAGTATAGTTCAGGATTTACTGTATAAGAGCTGGATTTTCACTGTATTTTTAATTGTACTTCTTTTTTTTTCTGTGTGTGTTATGTTGTTTGCAGCCCAGAATCCACTTGGATTGAGTTCAGAATTGGATTCAATAAATAAATAAATTACGGACCGATCAGGCAAGATTTGTTTTGACGTATTCGTGCTGACTTCTGGTAATTGTCAAACTGTTTCCAAGATCCTTATGGATGGATCTTTTTATGGATGGCTTCCCCATGCTTTGAATTGAGAAGCGAAAGAAAATATGCCCTGTTACCTCCAGGCTTGGCACAAGGAGCATCACTTGAACCCAGGAGAAGGAAAAGATTCCTGTACGAGCTGGCGAGTCAATTTCTATATCCTACTTACAACCCTGGCAACTTCTTTTGACAGGCCTCATGTGTCTTTCAATTGGCAGGAACCCAGTAATCAAAAATGTTTCAATACGGAAACATGTTCCAGCAGTTGGAATTTTGCTTTCACTCCAGCTTTTAAAGCTGAATGGGAAGCCCGGGAGGAGCCAGCCACTTGGCATCCTTCCCTTTGGGCTTCTAGCTAAAGATTTCTAAGGGAATAGTTTTAAATGTTTTGTGTTATTAAATGTCAGACAACCTGAGATTGGATTTGAAAGGTAGCACATCAATTTTTAAATAAACCGGTACTTATCAAATTATGTTTTAAAATGCCCGTCATCCCTGAGACATAAATTTAGATAAGTTTGTGTGCCTGTGTTAGTTTGCATGAGATATTCTTTGATCTATTCTACAGTTGACTGTCGTGGTGAAGGTGCGGGCTTAGAAAGCAGGAGGTTGTCAGTTCTACTTCTTCTTTAGGACTGACAGCCGGTTGAGTGACCAGGGGTCTCCAACATTGGCAACTTGAAGACTTGTGGACTTCAACTCCAAAAGTCTTCAAGTTGTTTTGCTGATTGAGAATTCTGGGAGTTGAAGTCCAAAAGTCTTCAAGTTGTTTTGCTGATTGAGGAATTCTGGGAGTTGAAGTCCAAAAGTCTTCAAGTTGTTTTGCTGACTGAGGAATTCTGGGAGTTGAAGTCCAAAAGTCTTCAAGTTGCTAAGGTTGGAGACCCCTGGACTTAGATCAATCTACCTCAGTATTGATTATTGTCTATATTTTGCTCCTGTGATTTGACTTTATTTATTTACAAAATGTGGGATGAAAAAAAATCTAAATATATTTTTTTAAAAAAGGAGCTTAACTCTATATTTTTTCAGAATTATGTGGAAAGTTGCTTTGGGCTGGGCTCTCCCTCACCTGTTGCTTATTCCAAAGTACCTTTCATAGATGTCAACTAGTATTTGGTCCCAACATTAGGTAATTCGGGCTCACAAACATTTTTTGAGGACTCTGCTTGTATTTACATAAGCAATATGTAAATGCTGAATAAAAACAATTTTTAAAAAAAGAAAAGAAAGGCACCTTTGTGACAATTCCGTGCATTGATCACTTTTACAAGTCTATAAAGAAAAGGAAAACTGAAGTAGTACCATAAGCATAGTTGCAATTTCACTCAGCGTCTGCTTCACTTAACGACTGGGCTGCTGTTCCCAATTGTTATTGCAAATCAAGGACTGTTATAATAGCAGGTGTCACTAACAAACCTGCCTGGCATTCGTTCCCCAGATAGGTTTCTCATTTCTCCTTGAAATTGTATTTAAATAAGGAGTGTTAAGATGAGCCATGAAGAGTTACATTTCTCTTTCTACAATGAGCAAAAATAAGACCCTGATCCTTGCACTTTTCTTGGCCCTGTTTTTCAGTTTCTGTTTTAATTATCGTCCACCTGGGCAGCAATAATGAAGCAAATTTGTTTGTGTGAAATTAGAAGTGAATAAGCTCATTTCTTCTGAATTTATTCTGATAGTTGCTGAACGTTCATCACATGAATATTCAGGAGAGAGCTTTCTCTGTAACTGCCCAGACTGAATGCATTGACTTTTTTTGCTGGCTTTTAAAGAATATTTTAATTAACTTGGAGTTTAATTTTTGTTTTATCGCCTTTAGATTTTAAACATTTTTATTGGGTTTTTCTTCTTCTCAGTATTATCTGAGAGTTTGATAGTTGGTACGATAAACAATAAATAAAGAAATTGTACTGGAAAATAGTTTGGCAGTTAAGATCTAGTGGTTAATGTTAGATATTGACTGGCAGGACCCTGGAACGAATCAGTTTAAACCTGGCTCTAACCAATCCGGAGCGCGCTCCCCAAAGCAGGAAGTTTAAAGACCTGCCAGTGGCTGAAAGCGTAAACAGCTCCTATATAAAAAGCCGGCGTGCCTTAGCCACGTGTTCTCTTTAAGCTAGTTCGAAATAAAGTAATCTTGCTGTTACATCATGCATCTAGTCTAATTTACCCTACACTTCAGTTAAGGCACCAAGCTAGGAAGCCAGAAATTGTGAGACCTAATCCTGCCTTAGCTATAAAAGCCATCACAGTCCTGCCTTAGCTATAAAAGCCATCATTGGGCCCATCACACTTTCTCAGACTAACTCACCTCACAGGGTTGTTGTTGGTGGGAAAATAAGAGGAGGGAAGTATATTGGATATATTTCAGTTATTTGTAAAAAATAAAGGCTGAATATAAATAATCAAAACAATAAATAATACACAAGTAACTTAAAATGATCTGGAAAGACATTTGCCCAAATTTCCTATTAACTCTTTAAAGCATTTACTTCCTAACCATAACACCTAAATCTCTTTTTTTCCCTGGAACAAAATAGTGAAGATAAAGCTTAGTGGCTGGCCACTGAGGCTGGACTCAACTTTTATTTCTTATTTTCTTGGAAATGTGTGCACAGTAGCATGACGCTTTGTCTTCTGGTCAGAAAATTTACCCAGTGACCAGTAAAATTCCAATTTCTTTCCATAATTAGTTTTCAATTGTTGAGTTGTCATTAAAAGGTAAAGTTCCCTTTGGGTGCCTAACAGGATCAAAAGAGCAGTCAGGAACAAAAACAAAAAAAGACATTAAGATGTCCCTAAGGTCTTAATTTCCTACATACTAGTATATGTTATTAGGAACTTTCATACGCTTCAAACTGTTCTTGTGTTTGTTACATCTTAAGCATCCTTATTTAATTAATTTGGGGTTGAATTTTGTTTGTGTGTGCAGATCTAGATCTGCATCCATCTGCAGGATGTATCAAAAGTCCAAAAGGCCAATAATAATGTGTTTCATTAATTTCATTAATTAATACACTGTGTTTAGGAACATTGAAAGCATGTGTATCGAATAGATAAGAATGTGTTTAGAAGGAAATGGCAACCAATGTGAATATTTAGTGTAATTTCTACAATAAACTGCCAAAGTTACATTAGATAGACAGATGATAGCTGATAGATTATAGGTAGGTAGGTAGGTAGGTAGGTTGGTAGGTAGGGAGATAGATGATTGATAGATGATTGATAGATCACATGGATGGATGGATGGATGGATGGATGGATGGATGGATATCACACACACACACATTTTACTTATTCATATTCATTGGTGCAATAAATAAATATTCTAAATAATGTTTCTTTCACAGAGAAGGAGTGAAAGTGTGGAGTTGATATTTTCTCCTTCTCCCACTTGTCTCAAATGCATCTGACACAAAAGATTTCTGTGTGTATGTCTGGAGGGTGAAGCCAAATGACCACCATCTGCTAAAGAACTATAACTGGAGATCTTCATTCCCATTAGATATGCGGAGGAGGAGGAGGAGGAGGAGGAGGAGGAGGAGGAAACTAGATATCCCAGAGTGGTCATTTTATTTCAACTTAAGCTTAGTGGACTTTATGCAGCACTAAAACAATATCTGGGTGGTTCAGCCCCACAGTGCTCTTTAGATTCTGTAAATAACCACCTTTTGAGAGTTTCGGGGGAATAAAGCATTGAAAGCTGTTCTGCCAGTTTATAGGATGTAAAAGACAATCGTGTTCGAACAAAGTGAGTCAAGCTGCCTTTGCAAAAAAACATCCCACTGTATTTGTGCCAAAGTAAAAGTAATGAGATTTAAATTAACTATAAAATAATTTGTGCTGAACAACAGGGGAAAACAAACTCCTAATAGCGTGTTCAATAGTTTGCCAAGAAAAGTGGTGTTAGCATCATTATAATAAGCCATAAAAAGAATGGTTGAGACAAAGCAGAGTAGATTATATTGTTCAGGGCTGAACCTACATTAGCTGTTGGGGGGTGGGGATGGATTAGATGACCTAATAAAGCATTTCTCCATTCTAATGATGATGATAAACTAAGTCAATACCTCTAGGGGATTTTCCTCCCCACAAACCTCTAGGACTAGGTAATATGGACAAATTAATTCTTCCTGTAATAGAAGTGAGCTACATCAACACTGAAGTGGACATGAGGTCTTTATAGTGCCAAAATAAATTCTTGGGAGCGAAGACTGAAGTCTTTCTCTTTTATGCTTCCTGACTTCATCTAATAATTTTATACTGCTTAGGAAGAGTTAATTTAACCTATCACTACGATGCTGACTTTCTCCTGGGCAATGCATTTTTAACATAATGCCCAGGTCATTTGCTTAGTCCACAAGATGATCTTGACCTCTGATTGGAGAAAACAAAGCTTTATTTCTCTTTTTCTTCTGTAAACCTATGGTTTTGTGATAGGGTGAGAATGAGCATGAGTTTATAACTGAATGCAGAACTAAATGGTTTAAATGTTATGTTTTAGAAGAAGTAAGCCAAATCTGCTACTTGACTCTTTTCCTGTTCTAAGAATGGTAGTGGTTACCAAACATATTACAGCAATAGATTTTCAACATATGCAAGATGGTGACTTCTTTCTTTTTATCTCCATAACAACTTATGCACATAGATCTGCTCCTAATTGTTTTTCATGTCCAAACCTGGCAACTTTAAGACTTGTGGACTTCAACTCCCAGAATTCTTAAAGTTGCCAAGTTTGGACAGTCCTTTTTCTAAGTAGATGATGGGACAATTGTATGATGAGATTACAGCTGAATTCCACATGTCGTCTGGAGAGAACAGAAGTTGTAGTTCCAGAAATCTAAAGGTGCTGGTTTGGGATTTACCTTTACAAAAATTAAACAGTCCTTAGGTTCCAGCATTTAAACACACTGAATCTAAATAATGATTGATAAAAATATTTAATATAATGTCCCAAAGGTTTATTTTTTAAAGAAACAACTGGACTTCCTGGTTTTTTTTTCTTTGAAGACATTTCGCTTCTCATCCAAGAAACTTCTTCAGCTCAAGGTTACCGAGCTGGCTTTTTTTAAAGGTGGGACTGAGTAGATTGGATGGACTTCCCAGAAGGCCAGCAGAAAAAGTCCGGCCTTTAATGCTTACCTCATCCGAGGAATATATAAAGGGTTGGGTTTGTACCAAAAATTAAATCAAGATTGAATGAAACATAGTACATCCCTAAATCTACCTTAGCTTTAGCAAGTTTTCAGGTTTTCAACTGAACTCTGTCTTCAGCTAATTATGTCACATTGTACATTCGGAGACAATAAAGAATGAGATTATAGCAAAACGTTTGAAAGCAATTCTTTGCAACAGATATTAGTGCAAGCAGGGTGCTCTTCAAAAGCAGCTCCATTCTCTGGTAGGCTGCTTTGAAGGCTCTCTATGGTTTTCTGTGCATGTCTGTGCATGTACCACAATTTATGCTGGGATTGTCAGTGAAATGAAGCAGCTGTGCACGTGTGCACATATAGAGATATCCAGCAAAGCTTTTGCAGCAGCTATGCCAACTTGTCTGCAAACAGAGAACAGCTTGTGTCCCTTTTCTGTGAGAAAACAGAAGAGAGGGAAAAGAAGATGGGTACTGGTCTTGCAATCAAGTTAATTTGTAGACATATCTTAGCTGTCTAGCCAGGCATCTTCTCTTTGATATTTTTGCATCTGGTTTCTTTGTTCTCAAGGAAGAATTTGCTATTTGTTTCTCTTAAATTTCACTGGGTGATCAGCCGCCCAATTTCTAATTCATCTTGAAATTATGCGTGCAATTTATTCTAAATGGTTAGCTATTGTAAAACTTCAACTGCAGATTTAATTAATATTCCCCCATCCTTTCCTCTTAACAGTCCATCAGCAAACGGCTTCAGTGTCTTAGAATGCAAATCAACTGGATCCAAGGAAGTGAAGTAATTTATGATTCTTAGTGAGTCCGTCTCTATCAACTTCCGAGCTGCAGTCCTGCCCCTCAACCTACCCATCAGATTTGCCTGGTTGGTAATATGAAGTGTGACAACTTGGGGGAGGAGCATCTCTACCTCCAGTTTTGGTGGGAAAGGCTGTCAGCACCCTCGTTGTTATATATTCTGAGGGAGACACCTGCCACACCTGCTTTGATTTACAAAGACTCAGACTTCACTTGAGTCAACACATCAGAATTGGGCCCTAAAGATTGCACTTCCATGGGGAAAAAAAAGAGCTTTCTTTTCAACACTTTTCTTTTCTTCCCTTAATAATTAAAGTTAGCCTGTGCATCAAGCACTCTGGCCCAGGCACAATAATTCAATCAACTCAAATTCCCGGTTCAATATATTTATTGTAGTTGCAGTGGTATTTAAGATATAGTCGTAGATAAGTGGAGGATGCTGTAGTTGAGGAGATGTATTGTAGTTGTAGTCTTAGAAAAATCAAAATATCAGCCAGTGGGTTTCCAACTTTTTCAAGACCCCAGAAACTGTTTAAAACAAATGAACAAACAAAGCTAAGGTCCCTGATAAAGACAGCAAGCTCAAGTCATAGAATATTGGCTCTACTTGAGTGAACTTTTGTTTTTTTCTTATTCTCTCACAGAACCATATTGAGTTCACATACAACCATAGAGTTCCATAAAACATTTTTTTATAAAACCTTATATAGCTTATACCAGAGGTTCCCAACCCTGTCAGCTTTAAGACTTGGGGACTTCAACTCCCAGAGAATTCTGGGAGT
>JANHFP010001742.1:202712-213433 GCA_032468135.1 Calamaria suluensis | reverse complement strand
AATAAAACACCTATTTTTGAATTCAGTTTTTGCATTTATTATCTACAAGTGTCTTCTATTTTGCAAAATTATATTGCAAATTACCAGATGGCTTCTGTTCCTAGTTTCCGTTTCAGCTTATATGTTTAAGAAATGAGAATCCAATTAAAATATATACATAGGATTGATTGGAATTTGGAATTTCCTTTTTTAACTGTTCTCACTAGGTGTTTAATTTATCTAATGACTGTCATCATGGATAAACTGAAGGAAGAAGTAATGATCTTCTGTTCTCCCTATCCGGTGATAGAGATAGCAGTAAGATCCAATCTGGGTTGGTCACCAGGACCAGAGCTTTACTCTTCTGAACTTTTAGATTTATGCTGGAGCTGATCCTCAGGGAATTTCTCTTTACTACGAATATGTACTTTGGACTATTTATGACCTATTTATGTGGTGACCAGCTTATGAAGCACTTAGGAGCAAGCACTTGGCAGCACAAGAAAACAATAGCCAATCTCCAGCCCCCAACACAACAATCAGAACAGAACACAACAGAATAACAAGCTGGAAGGGACCTTGGAGGTTTTCTTTTTCAACCCCCTGCTAAGGCAGGAAACCATATACCATTTCAGACAAATAGTTGTCCAATCTATTCTTTAAAATTTCCAGTGTTGTACCATTCACAACTTCTGGAGGCAAGTTGTTTCACTGATTAATGGTTCTAACGGTCAGTAAATTTCTTCTTAGTTCTACGTTGCTTCTCACCTTGATTAGTTTCCACCCATTGCTTCTTGGCCTGCCCTCAGGTGCTTTGGTGAACAGCCCAACTCCCTCTTCTTTGTGGCAGCCTCTGAGATATAGGAACACTGCTATCATGTCTCCCCTAGTCCTTCTTTTCATTAAACTAGACATACCCAATACCAGCAACCATTCTTTATATGTTTTATCCTCAAAACTCCTAATCATCTTTGTTGCTCTTTTATGCTCTCTTTCTAGAGGCTCAACATTTTTTTTACATTATGGTGAGCCACATTGGATGCAGTATTACAAGTGTGGTCTTACTAAGGCATTATAAAATACATTAACACATAGATTATATCCCTCTGTTAATGAAGCTTAGGACTGTATTGGCTTTTTTTTCCAGGTTCAGCACACTGCTGGCTTATATTTACATGATTGTTCACTAGGACTTCAAGATCCCTCTCACTATTACTATTATTTAACCAGGTACCATCTATACTGATGATGGCGAATCTATGGCATCCATGTCGACCGGCACATGTGGAATTGCCCATTTCTCTTCCAGGTTTCTAGGCACGCATGCACACCAGCCAGCTAGTCTGCTGATTGGTGGTGTGCATATGTGCCCTGGAAACCAGGAAGAGAAATGGGTGGCTCCCCTAGTTCCATTTTTACTTGGATTGCTCCCATAATAGCTTACAGGGGGGAAGTGATCTAAGTAAAAACTGCTCAGTGAGAAGGGGAGCATGGATTGCTCCCGTAAAAGGTATATGGGGGAGAGATCTAAGTAAAAATTGCTGGGTGAGAAAGGGACGCAACCTGTCCAGCATTCTGTCCTGGATCCACATTCTGTTCTCCTTCAAAATCCCGGCCAAAACAGGAGGGGGAGAATTGCAGCAATAGCCCCAAAAAAGTAGCTGTGACAGTGGTGCTTCTTCTCGGTGGTGGGAGTTTCTCCCCCTCCTGCTTTTGATTGGGGTTCTGGAGGAACACCGCTGTTCCCTCTCACCCACCACCTTGACATGACTCCTACTCGTGCTGCTAGCAGCACTGCTGCTGTGACCAAAACATCCACTGCTCTGCCCACGCCCGTTGAATGCAGATAGTGAGCCTCCAGGGCTAGCCGCCCTCGTCTGCTCAAGCTTGGCGAGCACAGGCGAGACCTGTTTCCTCCTTGGCAAAGAAAGCTTTCATTGAGAGCTCCCTCTCCCCACAAGCTTTCTTTGCCAAGAAGGTTACATGTCTCACCCATACTTGCCAAGCTTGACATGTCAGGGGGTGGGGTTCCCCTCTCACTCTGACTGAAGCTTCCTCATTGGGAATTGCCCAGCATGGACGGATAAACAAGGTGAGTCAGTCCGGGCATCCCCACCACTGTCTGACCTCCTTTGCCCTTGGATTCTCCCGCCAGCATGGGGAGGACCCGCCGGGAGCTCCTGCAGAGCTGGGCAATGGAGGCCAGGCAGGGGCGGGAGAGCACAGAGTAGTATGGCCTCCTTCACCTCCAGTCCCTCTGGCATCTTGCAGGGATGACTTATCCCAGCCTCCAAGCCCCAAGATTGCCACTACCATACCCCCACCCAACCCCTTTCAAGGCATCGCCTGCTGACTCTGCTTTGCTGCCAGTCTGGGAAGCGCATGTGTGGGGGGTGCGAGTGCATGTATGCGTATGTGCAGTGTGGGGGGCCTGTGTGCATGCACAGATGGGTGGGGTTGCAATGCATTTTGGGTGCTGGCACATGGGAGTGTGATAGCCTTTGTGAGCATACACCTGTGGCACACAAGCCAAAAAAGGTTTGCCATCACTGACCTGTACTATATCTGTGCATTTGGGTTTGTTTGCCTAAATGTAGAACTTTATTTTTTTTCACCATTGAATTTCATTTTGTCACATTGCGCCTAATGTTCAGGTCTGTCAATATCCTTCGGTATCTTAAGCCTATCTTTTTCAGTGTTGGCTATTCCTGCAAGCTTGGTGTCATCTGCAAATTTGATGAGTTCCCCATCTATCCCCTCATCCAAATCATTGATAAGATGTTGAAGAGTACTGGACATTCCTTCAGGTAGGAAGGCACCACATAAACAGGATTCATAGATTAGCCCAAAGATCATATTCAAATAGAGAAAAGTTACCTGGGGATGGGCTTCATTATGAATCCAAAAGTTTGGAAACGTATACTTCTGCTCTCCTTCCAATATTATCATGGGACATGTATATTTGCTTTCATTCATGAGAGATAGTAGTGGACAAATGAGAGTCAAATGGAAAAGACTGTTTTCATATTGCCTTTTATCTATCCCTGCGTGATGCTTTGAAAATTGACTGAACATCAAGCAGAATTCAGTTTAAATTTATCAGCACAAATGAACACCGATGTGTTTTAATATAATGTAAACTTGGTTTGACATAAAATACATAGTAAAACAATTTGCAATCAGAACAATTTTTCATATTTAAACATAATTAAACCTTAAACTGTCTACCATGGACCTTCCGTGTTTTTAAGAGATCCCTAAGGAGATGTGCATGAACACACCAACTTGTCTACCATCCTTGTCCTACTGTCCCCATTTATATGTAATCATCCCATGTGTTTATTGCTACGTTTTGCCTATTTATATCCTTTAATTATGCCAATATCTATGTTTATACTATTACTTGTTTCCTTCTACTTGTTGATAAATTAAATAAATAAATAAAATAATTTACTTATAAGTCTGTATATACTTGCAGATTTCCTTGCATTCTCTTTATAGTTCAAGCCATCTTAATTAGTTCCAATGTTTCATTTTTAATTGTAGACATGGACTCTAAGACTTCCTTTAGATTGACAACCTCTATGTGTACTGATATCAAACATATAGTAACTATATATTACTAATGTTGCATATAACTATACTGTCCTATAATTACTGTTTAACCACTATCACCTGTGCCATACAAGTCTAAAGTTTCTCAGAATTGGTTATGAAGTCCACAAAAAAGATAAGGCAAAATAAGGCAAAAATGTTTATGACAAAATCTTTCAGACATTTGATTCTGTAGACCTTTTGGGTGGCTCCAAGCATCCAAACAGTTGCACGGTTGGGAACTAGATTAATAGGGCAAAGCTATAGATGTTGCACAGTGATATAAAAGCATCCCAAAGCTATTCAGAAGGCATGTGAACTGGTGAATGTACTAAAGGAATCTGCTGATGCTTAAAGGTCCTTGAGTCTTCAGAGGCAGCCAAGAGAAGCGACTTCTGAACAGATGTCAGGATTTATAGGTCAAACAGACAAGACCAATTTTACTAGTTAGCTTCCAGACTCCAAAATTGATATCTGGCCAGTTTTATTAAACAACAATAAAAAAAAAAGTTTGAAAAGTAGCAGCATTCATTTACTTCTGTCCTAATGCTTAAGAAAATATTTTTAGCCAGTTAGCAGCAATATATTGAGCAACATTTTCACCACCAAAACATTCTTTATATAATCTGCAATTAGTTATAATGCCAATTGTGTTTTTTTCCCTTTGGTGTCTCATTAATTCTTTTTAGAAAGCTGTTTTGAACCCTTCATGTTAAACTGTTTTGTTATACAACTTGCCAAGAACCCCTTCTTTCTATATTTATCTTGCTTACATCCTTTTGGTGGCCTTCAGAGCAGCCCCTCCCTCATGCTTTTAGTCCATAGTCTTGGTAGTAATTATTATGGTGAGACCTTACTGTATTAACATTATATATTCTATTTGCAGTGTAGTTTTTAATTACTTTATAGGCCTTATATTTCTCAATGCTATGACTGAACTATATGTATTTTTTCTAGATTGTATTTTATGTTTGTCTGTGATTGAAATATGAGATTTGATTGAACTGCTTCATTTTGTTATCCATAAAAATGAAAAATCTAGTATCTGCTGAAGCACTTGGACAATAACAGATTTATTACTTTTGCTTTGAGATGATAAGTGTGTAATTTCTGCTCTTGTTATATGCTGACAGTGCCGATCCTTAAAAGGATTGGGGGGGAGGATCAGCTCTTGGTAACCATCTCTCTGAACACAACATGTAGCTGGCTAGTCTGTTTACACAAGCAGACGTGTATGTCACTCCACATATTTCATTTAATACTTATTGATTGTCTGTTCATCCTTTACCAGGCACTTTTGTGTGAGAACAGTTTAGTGATGCCCCACAAAGCTCCAGTGACCTCTCTGTGTGAAAGGACATGATCTCTTGTTTCCTGAGGCTCTCCCTTTATTATTGCTCAGCATCTCTACAGTTATGTGGCTAGTCAACAACAGGGGCTGCTGAAATAAAATTCACTTTGACTGTCTTCATTGCAGTGTATTTGATTCTCCCCACCTCTTCCCAGAACAGGGGTAGTAGCTCTTTTATTGATGGATTAACTTACTCCAACATTATTAGGAAATTTCATCAGGTAGCCATTTTGCCACTGTGGTATTCATATTTCTGAAAATGACTGACTGTCCTAGATAGGATGGAAAGTAAAGAGGCCTAGACCGGTTTCACTACCATGTGCTCAGCTGGCCTTTTATCCTAACCCCTAAGACTATTCTATTCTCTCTTGAGAAGGTCTTGTCAGCGATGATGAATTGTGTTGCTCCTGAACTTAGGCATAAAAACCATGGAAGGTGAGGCCTCCAAATTTATTTCACTTGTGAACTCTGCCACATTTAAATCAGAGACGCTGGAGGCACTCCTCTGAAAAATTAACCCATTGGGAACGGGTTAATTTTAATTAAACTATTTTAATAAAACTATTTCATATGTAATTGATTATAACAAAGTGGTGGTAGGTGACGACAATATGATTTCAAGTGATTATGGCTCTTGTGAATTACTTGCAAGCTCAGTACATAGTCTCAGTAATTCAAAGACCATCTAATTACAATAGAGACAAGAATTCTGACTTTAATTGTGCATCTAAATAATGAGGCATTGAATCTCAAGCTGTAGGTTTTGATATGCTGGAGGGTCAGTTCTTAGTTTTGTGAGTTTCCAAGCATAAAATATCAGACAGTTCTTAGGGATCCAGGTTGTATGTATGCACATTGCTCTAATGCAGAGAAACTTACTCAACTTCTCAGGCTCACCCCTTTCCTATTTAGGTGCTTTCTTCTAGGCAGGTAGCAGTATGGGAAAAGAACTGGGAGCAAATATTACAACTATTGGCTCCTGCTATCCTGTTAAGTATATCAGAGGGCTGTTCCACCCAGTGACCATTTTTATTTCCCATCCCACCTTGTAATATTCTTCTGCTTCTTCTACTATTCATCCAACCTTGCTCATTTGAGCCAGTTTCATCTAATGGTTAAGGCACCAGGTTAGAAACTAGGGGGCTATGAGTTCCTGTCCTGCCATTACGCATGGAAGTCAGCTGGGTGACTTTGGGCCAGTCACATCCTCACAGTCCAAATCACCTCAGAGGATTGCTGTTGTGTGGAAAAATAGAAGCAGGAAGGAATGTTTGGTATGCCACTTTTTATTATTTTTATTTATATAAAGGAATTAAAGCATCAACATCAAATAAAAATAATAACATAAAGGATAACTGCTTTCAGATATCTGTTTGCCATTGAGTGGGTATAAAAAAATAAAAGCAAGCCAGTATCTCATATCTTTGCCATTCCTTCTGTAGATTTTGTGGTAAAAAGAAAAGAAAATAGGTACTTATACAGCAGCCGGCCTTCAGAGCAACTGAGCAACAAAAAAAAAGATGTTTTGCAAAGGCATACTTGTTTGCCTTGGTTATACCTTGGTTTCAGGGAGAGCAGTAATGGAGAAGAGTAGAAAGATAGGAACTTCACCAATAGGAAACAACCCACGTTGTATCTGTTGAATATGTAAAATAGCGACTGAAGCCAGGGTGAAAGCATCACTCAGGTCATGGTTTAGCCAAACATTAGCATTCCGGCTGCTGATTGGTTTTTCAAGCGGTGGGAAAGTTAAAGTGATGTCAGTGGCTGGACTGGTGGACAGCTCCCTTTAAAAGGGAGTGCTGCGGACTCAGCGGCTAGAAGGTTTTTCTAAACTAATAAAGAGCTGAAGTTACTTGCTGCCTCCCATTGTAACATCCATACTTAACAGTATCTCTGGGGAAAACACTGGAAAATTGTCTCCAGAGTATTTTCTGAAGCAAAGGTTCAACTTACATTTCAAAAATCTGTGCAAGTCTGATATCAACACACAGAGAGATGGGTGGTACACAGATTCAGTTTGGGATAATATTACATGAAAAAAAAGCCAGAAGAGGAGGACTCAGCAAAGGAATTCCATAGTAATTTTTTGCAGAATATGATCATCTTAGTGCTACAAAGTGTATCTTTTATTCCCTGTTCAAGTTTATCAGTCAGAAGGATTTTGCCATGAAATCTGTCCTTATGTATGCATATGTACATATGTACAAGTTATAAGTAATCTCATTTGTGGTTTTCTGTAAGCAGCTTGCTGGGATTTAAATAAACACATTGTAAATAAAGAAGCAAAATGCAATCCAGACAAATCACTTTAAGCAGAAAAGAGAAGAAAAAATGCAATTTAAATTGAAACCAATGGCAGTTCAAAATATGAAATGTCATATGGACATCTAAGGATTCTCTTGTTGATCAATTTTAGGAATATTAATATTTTTTTTATTTTTGTGTTGTTGAACAATCTCATCTTATAGCCTTTCCTCTGAAATTTTGCAGCATTCTAATTACACACACACACATTTCAAAGAGGAGGTTGTGTACAAAAATATGCTATCACAGAAGAATTTGTGGCTAACTCTAGGTCCAATTCACACCATATCCAAAGATAGTCTTGCTTTTCCTAGAAAATAGACACCAGCAGGTATGTGAACTGCAATAATATACAAAGAACACATTACTCATGTATCTTAGAAAGGGGAAAATAACTCTTTCTTTGTGTTTTCAAAAGTCTTAAAAATACTATAAGATTAAAAAAATGTGACACATTATTTGTTTGTAAATGCAAGAATAGTACTGAAAAAAGTATGTCCCACTCTAACTTATTATTTTTTACTTTTAAAAACAGTTGAGTAATATAGATACCTCTATTTTTCACAGTGCTATTGAAATATGTTAAATTTAACTCTGGATATGATAAAAACAGATCATTCACTTCACAAGTTTAAATCTAGGTGACTCTTAGTTTTCTAGTATTTGCTTGGTCTTGTTGCCTGGTCACATAGGGAAATTGATCACTAATACAATATAATATTGCAATCCTGGTAGACCAAAAGAAAAACAATTGTTCTGAATAAATTCTTCCTAGCAGGCGATTAAGAATCATACAATTAATTTTACTGTTATAAGAAATTTACACATATGTATATGTGTTGTCTAATGTGTTTTTACTGTTTGTGTAGTAATTCAAGAAATGTCAAATGTGTGTGGGTCTCTCTGTGACTGAAAGGAGATGCCCATTTAAAGAGGTTACGTTTTCCCTCTCAACTTCAACAATAAATACCTTGTATGTTTATTTTTCCTGGCTTTCTGTGTCTTGCAGCAATGCATATGCTTGGGCTAAATTGGCAGCTACAACCAGCAGATGGACACACCTTTAACAATGGAATAAGGACAGGCTTGCCAGGTTCTGATGATGTAGCAACCATGCCATCTGGAGGTAAAGGTGAGGACGCAGCTGTATCTTTTGCTCTTGAAAAATCTCTGAAACCTAAAATCAATTGCCCCTGTCTTCCAACTTAAATTTAAAATAATTACATTTTATTGGAGCACATTAGAAATAGAATCCTAATCATTTGAAGGATTTGATTGCAACAGTTCTTGGTTTCAAGGTTTTCCTGGTTGAGTAGTTTATTTTGAGGGAACAATCTTGGCTACAATCTTGCTTAATTGTAATAGTTTGGAAAAGAGCCTTATTTTGAATGCTACCTTCCATCAAAGAGATTCAGAGGATCTTTTCACATTAATCAAGTCCAGTTGCCTATGTCTCGTTCTAGAAGAAAGAGATTATGTCTTCCTTTTTCTCATCCCTGTGTGAAAACTAAGAAAAACAGAGGTTTTGTGAAAAAGCAGAATCATCATTTTTAAATCCATCAGTACTTTTCAAATGAGATTGTAGATTTTATTTTTATTTTTAAAACTATATAAAGACTTTTAAATAAATGGAAGTATTATTAGTTGAGCCTTGTGGTTAAGGCTCCAAGGTAGAAACTAGGAGACTGTGAGTTCTAGTCCCACTTTAGTCATGAAAGATTGGACCAGTCATTATCTCAGCTTGAGAGGTCAGGTTTGAGTGACCATCTAATTAGCCAAGTCCTGTCTCAACCAAGCAAGTTTTAAGATGGCTTCTATTGAACTTTAGCCCCCTCAGCTATTTCAGACTTGATTTCTTTGGCTGGGCAAAATAACCAGTCATAACTGACAGAACCCAAAAGGAGGAAGTGCCCAGAAATTAATTTTGTAAAAATAATAATAGGGAACCACACCCATATGTTTACCTTAGAAATATGTGCACTGCAGTAAAGCTGCAGAATGTGCACTGCAGAATGCTATGTAGAATGGAACAATCCAGTTAGGTGTGCATTTGAGCTATGAGCTATCACATTGAAATACAATAAATTAAAAACAGTAAATATGAATAAATATAATATTTAAGTATGTATGTATGTATGTATGTATGTATGTATGTATGTATGTATGTATGTATGTATGTATGTATGTATGTATGTATTCTAAGCATGCTAAAAAGCTGATTCACTGCAGAATCACAGCCATCATTTTTGTTTCAGTAAATTATATATTACCCCTTGGGATTGGTGTGAAACAAGAATTATATTTTGCAGTAATCAGGGGATAGCCTATTTCTGCTATGGGACTTGTTCATAATTTTCCCGGAGGTGAGAATGGCCCCTGTACAGTAGCTTCTGGGAGTACCTGAAACTGTGGCTATGCCAACTGGCTTGGGGATTTCAGAGAAACACAAATGGGTTGAGATAGCTATGGGTTGAGTATGTAACACTGAAGGTACTCTTCTTCTCATCCTTTTTAAATAAGATTGATGCCTTATAGTGGAATGTTTTAATTTAATTTAATTTTTTTATTTATTAATTTTGTCAACAAGTACAAGGAAACATGTAACAGTATAAACATAGACATTGCCACAAAAATTGGCACAATTGAAGATATAAATAGGCAAAACATAGCCATAAACACATGGGATGATTATAAATAGATGGGAACAGTAGGACAGGGATGGTAGGCATGCAGGTACACTTATGCACGCCCTGTTAAGGAGCTCTTAGACAGCATGAAAGGTCCACGGTAGACAGTTTAAGGGAAAAGGTACAGGGATTAGCGAAACTAACAATATTTGTTTTAATATTTGTTTTTATTGTACGTCACCATGTTCTATGTGACATATGGCTATATATAAGTGAGGAATAAAGAAGGAAACTTTGGGGAGAGAACATATGTCAGATATTTGGGAATCTTGCATTACATTGTGTTTAAATTTCTTTGTATAACCTAGGAAGTTCTGGCTAGAAAAAAATGTTGATGCACATATTTATTTATTTATTTATTTATTCAATTAATATAACAAGCAGAGAGGAAAATATAAAGAACTAGCAACACTGACCTTTATTTTAATTGATGGTTCACATCTTCCTGTGGTTTACAGTCTTGACAAGTCTTGGCACTACTATCAGCTATGCATATATCTGTAAAATATTAAGAAGTAGTTTCGTAATGTGGTTTCCAAGTTTGAAAAGTTTAAAACTATTGGTCTACAAATAATAGAATAGAATAATTGTGAGGAAGAGCACATCCCGGACCTTCCAACTTTTCGCCGGGAGCTGAAGACTTATCTCTTTCGCTTAGCTGGCCTGAGGTAATAATTAAGGGATTGGGAATTATTTTAACATTTTGATAACAATTTTAATAATAATTTTTTAAACAGATGTATAGTTTTAATTGCCAGGATAGTAATTTAATTGATTTTTTAAAATATTGTATATATACTATT
>JANHFP010001742.1:117997-134381 GCA_032468135.1 Calamaria suluensis | reverse complement strand
GCTGGCTCTTCGGCTTTGAAACGGAGATGAGCACCGCCCCCTAGAGTCAGAAATGACTAGCACATATGTGCAAGGGAAACCTTTAGCCAAAGTCTATGGGAAATCAGCAAAACCTTTAGTCCCCAAATACTTGGGGATCATTTGTGATACCCTTAGAGACCTATCCGCCATATCTCCTGAAAACTTGTGAGATACCTAAAAGTTTGTTTCAGTATCTTACAAGATTTAGGTCTATTCGTTGGAAAAGGTTGAATGTCCTGATATCTTCCATATTCATTTTTTAAAAAGGTTATTTCCTTTGGCTGGGTGATGTGAATTCTTCTGCTGCAGAATCCTGTAATCAATTCCTGTCTCCATTATTGTAAAGCAATTCCCCTGTCTACCAAGAGAATAGGCTTCTCTTTAAATAAGTGTTTTATACTTCAGAGAACAATTATTTACTATGAATGTAAGACAACAACATCTCATCTAGATGAGGTGGTGGCAGATAAATCTTATAAACCAATCAATCAAATGTATCAAATTAGCAGATCCTACTCTTAGCAGTGATTGGACATCATGATATGCTAAGTTTGCTTCCAACTCTGTGATTTATGGATTATTTTAAAGGAGTTTTTTAGGAATAACAGATATTGTGATGCAATACCCTATCCCCATGATACAAGGAAAATAAGGAAACAATTGATTTCACAGTTTATTTTGCACATGAGTAATAGAACAAAACTGCCTAGGATTATCTACTTCTCATAAAGGTCTGCTGGGTTTTATACAAATTTTTAGGTAGGGCAGATTTTGTGTCCAGTCACAGTACAATTAATAAGGCCCAGGTGTACCCTGCAATCAGTAGTGGGTTTCAATTTTGGCTGCTACTAGTAGCTCATGGACATACATGCTCATGACACTTCTGTGTATGCGCAGAGACATGTGGGTGGGTGGGCAAAGCCTCCCGCTGCCACTGCTACCAGTTCGCATGATTCGGCCGAACCGGTGGCAACCCATCACTGCCTGCAAATGAAAATTAAGGTAGAATTGAAACCTAGTATAGGTTTAAAAGATTATTAGGACTTTACAGAAACCTCTAATATCAAAGAATTTAATATTTGTTTATTGTTAACTATGATTTTTATTTATTTATTATATTTATAACAATGATAAAAACAATTACTTTTTTATATTGGAATAATTGTGGAGGGTTATAATAACCCAGAATTCATGAGAAAAGTGGTGTTCTTGGTTTGAATATAAACCAGCAACTTTTTCACAGTTTGCCCTTGCAGTCCCGATTCATATTCCCTAATCATTTCCATTACAGAAGTACTTTTACCACTTTCAGAGGTGGGTTCCTGGATCTGCCAAGTCTTGGTTGAAGAGCTGAACCTCTGAATTTTGTCCGTTTGATTGCTACTCACTACGCAATCTTGAGATGTCAGGAGTTCTTTAGGATGATGCCTGATGCTAGTAAGAAACTATAACAAGAACACTGGTTGTACAGATCAATGGGTCCTTCATGGGATGTAAAGCTGCATCTTAGACAATCCAGGCAGCAAAGTAGGACAACAGTGAAATCCCTGGTTCTGTAAGTGCGAGTTTATTCCCTCTAGGTTAATGTGTAAGACAATTAGCAAAAGAGTCACAGGATAATGAAACAAAGTGCTAAGTACCTCTCCAAGCTTGGTCTAACTTGCACACTCTGCTTGGAAAGGTTGTAACCTGGATGGTTGGCAGCCCAATGCTTGTGCTAATTCTCATGCTTTGTAGAAGGGCAGATCTGATTAGTTCAGGTAGCTGAAGCACCCATACATTAGGAACTTTAATGTATTTGGTATGAGTGATTTGTGTATTATAAACACATCCTTTTGATTTTAGATGCCATTAATGTTTTGCCCTGAAAGCTTTTTCAGAATAAAATATATTATTCAAGGTGCTAGCATGAGAGCAACAAAACACAACAAGGCTGAGCTTCTTAATAACCTTGCACTCCATTATTATGAAAAAAGCAATGGCAGAGCACTCCTTAATATATTTGTTTCAAATATATCAAATACCCATCCTTAATATATTTGTTTCAAAGTTTTACAGATCCTTGGGATATGATTTAGTATTGCGACAAATTCCTTCATGATGACAAATCATGCCATTAATATAAAAAGGTAAAATTGTTCAGATGTAAAACTAGTCCTCTGAATAGCTGAGCTTATGCCCACATTTCTCAGCTAGATTAAGGCAACCTTTTTTCAAAACACATGTGGCCATCTTTGAATCAGTGGTTGCTCTTGGTTAGGAGTCCTTTGAGACCTGGAATGCAGCACACTGCCAGATGAAAAAAGGGGGGAACAATATCATATCCTTATTAGATCAAAGCTGCATCCTAGTCTTTCTCAATGTTGGAAAAGCAGTAGCACACATCTGTCTCAATTCAGAAAGAGATAGGAGTGATGATTGCTCCATGCCTCGCTTTTGGGAAGGCAAAGCCCATGGCTATAATGTCTCATCTCATACTGTTCTGCTTCTTTTTTGTCTAAGCACAGAAAACGGGATGCACTGGAATAAGGGGTTTAGAGGAAAGGGCTCTATCTGAAGTGGGCTTGTGGATGTGAATGTTGTGCCTACTTAACAGCTTTTAGTAAATGTGTCTATTTATTAGCTGTTTGGTTGCAAAGCATTTATGACACTGCATGTAGTACTTTCAACTACCAGTTCTTCATTGCCCAGGAATTCAGTTAGTTCTAGACAAATTTGTTTCACGGTTTATTTGCTGTGCAGTGTAAAAACATTCACTTGTTCAAAACAGTTTATCGTTTATTTGGTTTGGGGGCAATGAGCTTGCACTTCTTCTTTTTTTGCTCATTGAACATCACATTGGCCACAGCCATAACAACTCTTAAGTATTCAACCAGAATCCAAGATGAAAGAGTTAGGGATGATGTTCACTATCAGACTGGAACTTTTTTCCTCAGCTTTGGGAGAGGGTAGATTTATTTGTGTCATTTGATTAATGAACTGCCTCTATCTCTGCAAGTTTTCCCCTCAGCTGAGAAAGAGGAGTGTTGGTTTGTACAAATGCTGGGATGCAAGACCAAAGGCTTTAGTTGGTGAAGGTATTGCAGACCGAACTTTTAGATGAGTTTCATATCCTTCTTTCCATCATCTCTCTAAGTAGCCCTAGAATCAGATACTTCAGTCTATTCTTCCTGCAGCAGTATTCCATTTAGACTGAATGTCCCCACAGAATGGGTGGGGAGGCAGAGATGAGCTGGGGTGGGGAGGGGAGGGCATCCAGAGTAAACAAGGGAAAGGTATGTTTTCAACATGGAGCAGGAGAGATGTGAGAAAAAGGTGACATAACTGATCTGGCCACCAAGTACAGTAAGGCATTCTTTCCGGATATGACATTCACTATCCCTATAAGAAACTATGGTTCCAGATGTTCTTGTGGAGATATTGAATGGGTAGGTAACAACATTCTTTTTTATTCTGAAGGCAACCTACTTTTCTATTCTACTTTTTTATTTATAGCTGCTTTCCATTTACTATAGTGAAGGAATATCTTCAAATACACTTTAATGAATGCTCTCTCTTAGTTGTACTGCAGTAGTTCTACTTCTCCTCTATTTTTTTTCCCTTGCCATGTTCATTTTTTCCCCAAGATAGCCAAGACAAACAAAAATTGACTGCCATTCTTCTGACTTTTATCAGGGAATGTTGCTGATGTAGGTGCAACAAAAGACTGGTAACCTACGCTACACTTTCTCTGTCTCGCTGAAAAGGATTATGTAAAAGATATGATGGGCCCATCCATTAAGTATCAGGGAAGATTATGACTTTTAATGCAATGAAAGTAAACAAAAAAGCAAATGCTTTGAGAACATTGAAAAATGGTAAAGCTGCAGATGTAAATGGTGTGGTTGGGGAAATGTTGAGATGTGGGTGTGGTTTTCTTATGGAGTACTTGTGTGACTTCATTGATGTGCATGTGAAGACTGTACCTGTGCCTGATAACTGGAAAAATGTTGCTGTTGCCCCTTTATATAAAAAGAAAGATAGCAAGAATCAAGGCAAAAGTACACAGATGTTAGTTTGCTAAGCATCCACAGGAAGATATATGCCAGAATTCTGATTAAAAAGGATGTAAAAGTTATAAAATTGGAAAGGGCAGTTCTGCTTTATGCCAGAGAGGAGATGAGAAAACCAAAGCTGCTTTTGTGCACATTGCTGAGAAAGGTCTGAATGTTAGAAAAGACATTTATTGTATGCTTTGTGATTTAGAGAAAGCTTGTAAAGTGAATAAATTTGAAGTATGGAATGTTCTGCATTGATATGGAGTTGAAGGTTGATTGTTGAATGCAATAAAAGTGGTTTATGATGGAAGCAAGAATATGTGAAAATAAATTGAATGCTTAGCAAATTATTCAATACTGAGCCATTGAATATTAAACAAGGCAAGAATGTAGGATGTCTCCTTGATTGCTTAAAGCTTATATGCTTAAGATAACATTAGAGTTGTATTGCTTGGGATTATTATTGTTCATGTACCATTGTATATAGAAGTGCACTGCTGGTTGAGAACCCAAATAATTTTCAGGGAGTGCTAGAGAGTACATTGAGAAACATAGGTCTGAAAAATATTTCAAACTATCAAGCTAGAGTAAATGGACCAAAGAAGTGCAAATTATACAAAATAATAAACAAAAACCCTTAAAACAAATAGCTGAATTTGTGTATCTAGGTAGAATGCTTACTAAATAAAGATGGAGAAATGGATGGAAAAATATGTTTAAATTTTGGAAGTAAAGTAGTAAGTATGTGGTACAGAATGAATGTTTGTTCAACGAAATAAAAAAAATCCCAGTACCTGTAACTTCATGTTTCAGTCTGCTTTGTTTCATAGGAGTGAGACTTGAGCATGTTAAAGAAAAATCTTAATGTAAGTTGAATGTCATTGTAAATTGATGCTTGTGGGGAAATGCTAAGAGTTAATACTAAGAATGGATTAACGTTGAATGGATATGGACTGAAAATACAAGCGAGTGTCTGATGTGAAAAAGTACATTGACATATTTTGGTCATAGGGTGAGAATGAATTAAAATGTAATTGCAAAACAAATATAAGAAAGAGGAATGGAAAGGAGAAGACTAAGAAAATATTGGGTAGATGGAACAAAAGAGGGGAGATGTTTAAAGAACAAAAGGTAATTTATTGTATGAAGTGATTTATAGATGTGATGGAAACAAGAATGATTTGGAATGGTAGAAAAGTATAGAGAGGTAGAATGAATAGTGTTGGCATAAACTAAATTTAGCTCTACACTGTTTGTTTTTTTAATTCTTACCTTTAATTTATTTGGTCTACTATTTATAGCTGTTTTTTTCTTCATTTTGAATTGCATTGCTTACCTGAAAAGGGAATACTTTATGTATGTGTGTAATTACCCTCAAGGCCTGCTTTTCAAATTTTCTTAAATGCTGGCGAACAGAAGGAATACAACTAAAAGAAAGAGATGCTCTTATTTCATTAGAAAATAGCAGATACAATCCACAGAAATTGATTAGTCAATCCTATTGCAAAAACCAGCTGCACATCTCTTTTTTAAAATGTAGCACTTTTGTTTACTCAGATTTGTATATGCCTTGAAGAGCAGTAATGAGACTATGCATGCAAGGCTTTTGAAAGGAAAAAGAAATTATGCTAGAAAGAACAAAATGTCCCTCGAAGCATTAAATCACCCATCACTGGAAAGGTTGGTGTGCTGTTGTCTGTGCTTTCCCAGATTGTTCCTGCATACAGATGTATCTGTAGACACTTTGCCCCCAATCCCACCAAAAGAATTTTAGTTGCCGACATCCTACAAAAGCCCAAAGAGCAGAAATACAAATTCTTCCCTGTTTGTTTTGTGTTAAATTATAATGCTGGCTAAACCCTTTGAACAGTGTCCTACTAACAGGAGGAAGGTTTGTGACCTGATATGTTCTTATCTGCAATTGCACTGAATTATTCTGGTACATGGTATTTATTCACTGCTTTTGCTACCACCTTATTGCATTGCTCAATTAGCCAAGGAACAATTGCAAGCCTGCCAGCAAGTTGCTGTGTCTAAGTTCCAAATTGTTAATATTTGACATCCAATGACAAGCACTCTTGTGAATGAGGCAGGAAGATTCAAAGCTGGAAAAATGAAGCTGGAGCTTAGCCCAACGTCAGTCAGAAAAGAGGGAACAGTGGTTGTTTGTGCCTATTTTCTAAACTTTTTTTCCCCTGATTGACAATTTCCATCCCACTGCAACCAATGGGGAGGAAATAATGAGTCCAGCTCCAAGATATGTGTAACAGCTGGGAACTCTTTGGCTCTTGTGGATTTCTTCATCTGTCTGTAACGTGCCTCTCAGTTGGCTCACATTTTGCCTTTATTGCTGTTGAAGCCCCAAAATTTCTGCAGGAGTTCCAAGTTTAATATAGTTCCCCAGGGACCAAGGGATTACATCCTTAAGCATTTTAAAAAACATCTCAATGTTAAGACTTGAATACTGAGATGGTCAGCAGCTTCACAAAAAAGCACATACGGCTTTTGTGCCTTGGAATTGTGTTTATATTTCCTGAGGCTAAAGTATCAACCGTAACTCCATATGGTAGGGATAGCTTTGCTTCAGTCATCCATGCTCCAGTTACATTCGGTTACAAGGCCTTTGACAATGTTATGAAAGGTCTAGAAAAAAAGATCTCTAGATTGCCTACTGGAAATGCTGGCAGATCAGGAGTGAAATCCAGCAGGTTCTGACAGGTTCTGGAAATTTTGGCGGCAGAAATTTTGCATAGTTCAG
Source organism: Calamaria suluensis (assembly GCA_032468135.1). NCBI lineage: Eukaryota > Metazoa > Chordata > Lepidosauria > Squamata > Calamariidae > Calamaria > Calamaria suluensis. Next base: position 127,565 of record JANHFP010001742.1, on the reverse strand, counting down.
AGAACTGGTAGCAGAAATTTTGAGTAGTTCAGAGAACCAGCAAATATCATCTATGGCTGGCCCCAGAGTGGGGTGAGAATGGAGATTTTTCAGTATCCTTCCCCTGCTACGCCCACCAAACCACGCCCACAGAACCGGTAGTAAAAAAATTGATTTCACCACTGTGGCAGATACAATCATGCCCTTTTTTTCCCTCCCTGGCTGCCAATCCATTTCCTCATCCAACTGAAAGGGCTTGAATTTATCTTTAAAACACTGAACTGTTTTACGTGAAGCAGCCCATCCTGCACTTTAGCACCATTTTCTGGGTGTGCCTGTCTAATGTATGACAAGTGGCTATTAAATGCATCATAGTGAATGGGAGAGATCCCAACCTGAAAGACACAAGCACGAAAGAATTACAGGAAAACATACAATTATACCTACACTAATCAATATTTACAAGATGTTGGTGCTGGCAGTGTAGGGCATGTTGAAGGGCATGACACAGGTAGCCAGAAATTACATAATACTATTTTGGCAGGCTTTTGTCCCTATAGTTTTATGTAATTTCCCACCCTTCCATCTGTCTCTCCCCCCATCCCTCAATCCCCTTTTGGTTGTTAGAAAGGCTAGCATCCTGGCTTTGCAGCCACTTCATTTTGTTTTTAAATGATTACATTAACCAGCTGAACAGTTCATGTATGCAAACCCTTAAAACTGACTAGGCTACCTTTGATTGAATGCTTATAAATGGAAGAGCAGTTGAAAGGACTTGTGTTTATATTTCCATGGCTGGGCTGGCACAAATTTCCCTTCCCGGTGATTATAGTTCCCAGCATCCTTAAATCTTCAGTTCTATTCGCACAATGTTCTTAGTTTAGTTTACAGCTCTAATAATGATCCCCAAAACCAGAGGTGGGTTTCAGCAGGTTATGACCAGTTCTGGAGAACTGGTTGTGGAAATTTTGAGTAGTTCGGAAAACGGAAGTAAAAATTCTGACTGGCCCCATCTATTCTCTGTCTCCCAGGTCCCAGCTAATCAGGAGGAAATGGGGATTTTGCAGTATCCTTCCCCTGCCATGCCCACCAAGCCATACCCAGAACCGGTAGTAAAAATATTTGAAGCCCACCACTCACCAAAGCTAAATGAATTCCACCAATTTACCACTGGTTGCCCAAATACAGATGTCCATTTAGATAGCTGCAAGGGAAACAAAAATTCTAATCTTTGCTGCTAACCCATAGAAAGAAAATTTAATTGGTTGATGGCATGATCAAAGCCATGGAGGATGGGGGTGGAAAAACAGAAAATGTAGTTTCCAGAATAACAAGACATTTTTACATTATTTATTAGACTTTTTAAAACCCACCTTTATTACATTGTCAGCAAACATTTATTTATTTATCATTTAGATTTTTATACCGCCCCTCTCCAAAGACTCGGGCGGTTTACAGCCAACTAAAAACGAACAGTATAATAATAAAATTTAAAAATTAAAAATTATATACTCTGGCTGTCCAAAAAATTTATAGTTTAAAATTGTTAAAAATTTAACATATAAAATTTCAAATTTTAAAATTTTAAAATTTAAAACATTTATCTATGGACTGAATCCCTCCCAGGCCGGCTGCATGAAAAAGGTAGGTCTACAAGACCTTAATTCCCGTCTAAAAGACTTTAGATCGGGAAGCCTACGCAGTGCTGGTGGAAGTTCATACCAGAGGGTTGGAGCCCTCACAGAGAAGGCTCTCTTTCTTGGGTTCACCAAACGGCACATAGTGGCTGTTGGGACCCGCATCATCCCTCTCTGTGGGAGCGTACCGGTCTCTGGGAGGTATTTGGCAGGAGGCGGTCTTGCAAATACCTTGGCCTTATGCCATGGGTCACCTTAAAGATCATTACTAAGATCTTTAAACGAACTCGGAAGACTACAGGAAGCCAGTGCAGCTCGCGCAGGAGAGGGGACACCCGCAAAAATCTCAGGGCCCCCATAATCACCCACGCGGCCGCATGCCTATTACTCCTTCCTCCTCCTATTTCCCCACAGCCGTAACTGTACAAGGTTTTGGGACTGAGACAAAGAGAGTGACTGGCTCAAAGTCCAGGATTGCTTTCATGGCTAAGGCACAGTTAGCACTCCCAGTATGGATTCTTAGGGCAGCACCTGAACCTCTATACCTCAGAAGGTTTTTCATGTGTTAATGAGGTTAATGGGGTTGGAATTTCAGGCAAACACACAACTAATGGTGGCCTTTAAACTGTTGCATGTTAAAGTTGAATGGACAGCAAAGCAACAAACTCTCACTCCATGTGTGTGGGAAGAGCATGCTGTGGGAGGACGGTATCATAAAACATCTGTTTAAATGTGGGATGAGTAAAGCCTGCATGATACATTATAATTTTCCTTTTTCATTTTTTTTCTCCTTGTCTTGAACTCTCAATTAGTTTGTTAACATTTATCTACATAACAAAAGCTTTACAACCTTTTTCAGGAACAGGCAACAGTACATTCATGCTAGCAGGAAATTTTGCCATTCTCACATCCTAGTAACTCTACTAATCTGCATGAAGACAAGAAAGCTAAGAGAGAAGCCTTGCCTTTCCATTCTCTTCAGTAAAAATGCAGAGGGAATTTCTTTCCCCCCTGTCCATATAAGTGGACAAAAACAGCTTACCAAACAGGGTATTCCAGGAGGGTGGTGCAGAGAAATTATGGGATAGATTTAAGAACCCCAAATGAGGGAGCCGAGGAGACTAATTCATTGCTTTGCTATGCTCTATTTCTCAGTGTCTTCTTTCAGTAGTGGTGCTTTGAAGGGACAGCAATATAATAGAAACAGAGATAGAGATAGAGATAGAAATGGAGATAGAAATGGGAATAGAACATAAGAGAACAGAATAACAGAACAGAACAAATAGTAGAGTTGGAAGGGAACTTTGAGGACTAGTCCAACTCCTTGGTTGAGCAGGAGACCCTACATCATTTCAAACAAATGGGTGTCCAGTCTCTTTTTGAAAGCCAGTGATAGAGCACCCACAACTTCTGAAGTTGTGATAGAGCACCTAACAACTTCTGGTTAATTACTCCCACCATTAGGAAATTTCTCCTTAATTCCAGTTGCTTCTCTTCTTGGTTAGTTTCCAACCATTGTTTCTTGTCTTGCCTTTTTGTAACTTTTTAGTTACAATAATGTTCATAAATCAGGCATTGCAACCAGTCAATCTAAGTTGTAGTTGATAGAGAGATCCAAGAAGACTGTCACCATTAGCTTATGCATTACCTATCTTTCACAGTTCATTTTATAAGCAAATCTGGAAGTTGAACAATTGCATGTATTATGCTGATAATACTATCTGTTCAATCATGTCTAATTGTTGGGCATTATATAGACCAGCTCTCTCTACATTTTCTGATCTTGTATAGCTTCTTTTAGCTGTTTTATGTTCTGGCTGGTGTCAGCTTTGATGGTGTCCAGCCACTATGTTTTTGGCGGCCCTTCTTCCTTTTACTGATGACCGTTCTGACTATATAATTGCCTTTTCCAGTAAGTTTGATCACATGAAATCATTGGAAAAAATAATACAGAACTTTATTATTTTATCATCCAGTGATATGTCTCATTTTTTAGGCTATGTGGCTTGCTTGTTTATCACCTTTCAGTCCAAGGAATATGCAGGAACCTTCTCCTACATTGTTGCTCAAACAAGTGCTTGTATGCTAGTTATTTCATGGTTCAGCTTTAGCAACCATATGTAGCTATGCCAAACACAATAGTGTGGACTAATCTGCATTTAGTGCCAGGCTAATGATCCTGTTTTCCATGCCCATCATTAATGTGCAACCCAGTGCTGAAGACAGTGTTTGATAAGATTTGTTCTTAACAGAATTTAATTATATGAAACAACAGCACGAAGATGTTAGAGAAAGATGACTAAACATGGAGAAACAAAGAGAAGCAATGTGACACTCTTTTAGTTGCTAGGATCCCTGAACAATAACAGAGAAAAATAACAGGTGGCCTTTTCCATAGCATGCATCTGTAGGATTCTGCCCAGAATTCAAAGAAAACATCCAATTCTTTCATCCTTTCAACATATTCAAATGGTCTTAGGTCCCTAGATACAGAGTTTACAGCTTATCTTACATTTGAAATGTATTTATTTAGTGTCTTGCAATACATTTGAAATGTATCTAGGGACCTAATCAAAGACAAACAAGCCAGCTTTAGAGAAGGAAGATCTACAGTGGATCATATACCTGGTACTTCCCATCTGGTTCAAAAATATACGTACAAAAAAAATTCCTCTCTTTTTGTGGCCTTCCTTGATTTTAAGCAGGCCTTTGATTCAATATCCAGGAACACCCTATGGGATAAATTAAAATGTACTACAATTGATAAACGCCTCCTTTTCCTAATACAGAAATTGTATGAGAATTCTACTTTGAAAGTGAGGTATTTATTTATTTATTTATTTATTTATTTATTTATTTATTTATTTATTTATTTATTTATTTATTTATTTATTTATTTAACTTATATACCGCCCCTCTCCTCATGGACTTGGGGCGGTGCACAGCCAATAAAACTTAAAAATACAATATATACACAATATATTAACTGTTTTAATATGTGTATTGTTTTATTTAATTGTTGTAGGCTGCCTAGAGTCACTTTTTGTGAGATTGACAGCATAAATTTGATAAATCAATAAATAACAAGCAATTTCTGAAAGTGATTGGAAAGAAAGTACATGAACCCAGTACACGTTTGAAGGCTTTGGTTGTAGATAGCTATCCCCTCATCTCTGAGTGCCCTAAACCTGCTGAAGACCCCTGTCTTGTGATCTCTGCACAAGGAGCAAGTATTTGGAGCACTTGTGGGCGATCTCAAGTTTTCTCCTTATTTGGAGAGGAGTTACAAAAGCTGGTCTACTTGGCTGGCTATGTATTCTGCCATTCTGCTGTTAATGGAGCCATCCTCACTCTATCATTTTGGATTTTTGACATTTACTGTGAGTATGCTCTGAGTTTCTCTATATGAGACTTTTAATGTGCAACCAGTACACATTCTCAAAACCCTGTAAACTTCTCATGTCTTTCTGTATTTCTTCTACCTTTCTTCTTATTGTAGAAAATCCATTAAGGTAGGGAAGGCCGTCTCACATGATTTGAATTAGTAATGCTAGAGGTCCCCAATAATTCTGTGCCACTGGTCATTGTTTTTTCTGTCTGCAAGAGAATTGAGAGATTTTGTTTAAATCTTCATAGTCCTATTCATACTTTTACCTGGAAGGTTTGGCACTACTTGATGTGCTAACTCCTTTTTCTTTTCCAGGACACGGCTGAAGATACCCATGCAATTGATAGTTGTGAATACATCTGGGAGGCTGGTGTTGGATTTGCTCATTCACCGTCACTCAACTTCAGCCATGATTTAAATAGGTGAGGACATCAGCAAATGATGGATCAGGTTATGAGACAATGATTGGCCCAAGATCACCCAGCCAGCTTTCATGCCTAAAGCGAGACTAGAACTCCTGTTCTCCTGCTATTTAGCCTGGTGCCTTAATCACTAGATTTCAAGTTCATCTTCTGGATGACCATCATAGAATATGAAAATCCGAGACACTCTTAATTTATTACAGTGCAGAAATTGCCAGTACTATTATAAATGACTGCACAGTTCCTTAATCTTCTACTTCATTGTTAGTTTTCTGTAGCCACTGTACATGAACTCTGTTTGGGATCATGGAGCTAAGCAGAATATCCAGTTGATTAAACTGACTGAGGTCCAAACAACTAAATCCACAGGTGAAGACTTTTAGTTAGTTGTTTTTATACTAAACTAGCCTATCCACAGGAATCTTCTCAGATTGATAGCTTGCACCTGGATACGTCTAGATAAGTTTCAATGGCATTCAAGGGGGTGGTCAGACTTCACCCTCTTATGCTCACATAGGAATTCCAGACTAATTCTTTGTTTGACTCCCCCCTTCCTCCTCCCTCCCACTCCCCTGCTTGGTCAGTCTCTCTCCAATACTACAATGTTGTAGTAAACCTGCTTGCAGTGAATAAGGAAATATCTTTGTGGCTCCTGATGGCTTAAAGGACTTGAATTGTACACTATTTCTTTTAAGAAATCCTACTGTAGGAAAGCCTCATTCTAATTTTAGTATAATTCTTTTGAAACAGTTTAACAAACTTACTCCTACAAAATAAAGAATAAAACTGTGGCAAAATCTATGTGAATAATAATGAATTCTCTCTGACCGAAACTTGCTATTCATATATTTTTCAGGACAGAGCTACTGAAACTTCTGCTGACCTGCTTCTCAGAAGTCATGTACTTGCCTCCCTCTTCCGATAGCAGCAACACTAATCCCTGGGTCCAGTTCTTTTGTTCTACAGAGAACAGGTGAGAAATAGCAAATTGCAGGTTCTGACCAGTTCTGGAGAACTGGTAGTGGAAATTTTGAGTAGTTTAGGGAATAGGTAAATACCACCTCTGACTGGCCCCGCCCACATATATTCTCTGCCTCCCAAGTCCCAGCTGATTGGAAGGAAATGGGGATTTTGCAGTATCCTTCCACTGCCACTCCCACCAAGCCACACCTACCAGGCAATGCCATGGCCACCAAGCCACACCCACAGAACCGGTAGTAAAAGTTTTTGAAACACACCAGTGATCTAAAACTTCTTTTGTTGCGTATATATGATAGACAGTACTCCACCTTATGCCTTCAGTTATTTCTTTTTCCTTAGTACTTCAGTACATATGTCTTTAGGGCTATGTTTGCCTAATTGGAGCCAATCAATGTGTGATCCAAATAGTGGATAGTTTTGGAATACTAGACTACATCCACACAACTGCTAACCCTTCCATCATATAGTCAGCAGGAAAGCATGCAACTGCAGATTTTGCTGCCCCAGGCTCATCCCAGCAGTATACTAAACATTTGCCCTTAAGGCAGGAGGCACTTTAAAAATAAGGCGTTTGCAATAATTAGCAAATTGTGCAATATGAATGGATTCTTTTCATTATAAATTGAAGACAATTTTAAGAAAGAGTTAGGTTATTTTTTAAAAAAATATGTGACGTTCTTTTGCAGTCACTCAGCTATCCTGGAGAGCAAAACAGGAAGTTTTAATCTATGTTGTCATTCATATAGCATATTATTTCACTTATTAAAATAACTAAGAATAATGACCTCAAATGCATTTTTTCTTTTCACTAATGAATGCTTCTGAGGATAAAAAGGCTAGTCCATCACTACTAATAAAATGAAAGCCTATTCTTTTTTGGAAAGCTTTTAACACTGCTTTGAGCATGTTGGATCCTCTTCTAGGCACGCCCTTCCACTCTTTACTTCCCTCTTGAATATCGTCTGTGCTTACGATCCAGTGGGTTATGGGATCCCCTATAACCACTTGCTCTTCTCGGACTATCGCGAACCACTGGTGGAGCAGGCCGCTCAAGTCCTTATCGTCACATTGGACTACGACACTTCTACCAGCTCCAGTCCCACAGTAGACGGCACTACCACTGGAACAGTCATGGATGATACTGATGTGAGTTGCTCCCAGATTTAGCCGTGTTTATAATGTGGAGGAGTTTCAGATATGCATGTGAAACTTCAACCGGCTTCCCTAAAGCAAAGCTTTAATCACGGAAGCTTTCAGTACATAAGCAACTGGGTGATGACCCAGCTCGAAGCAATTTACAACCAAAAAAACCCAGAAGTTAAAAACAAACAGCCTTTATCGCCAAAAAAACTCAAATGCTTTCTATTTGTCAAAGTTGGTTTGTTTCCCAAAAGCAAAGTAGATAATTGCCAAGACAATCTCTGGCTGCAGTCCAAGGGTAATTTCTGAGATAACACAGGCCAAAATGGCTTAGGAAGTTCCTACCCAAAAGAGAGATCTCCAGACGCTCAAACTGTAATTTCACTCTTTGAATCCAGCACTGCTAATCACAACTGGCTGGTTTTTAAAAGGTTCAACTCAGCTGCGTTCCTTCCCTTACTTGTTCCTGAGTAGACTTTTTTCCAGAGCCCGTTTATCCCTGAGTCTTTGTCTTGGGTCAGGTGGGTCCCACTTCCTCCTCTGAGCTTTCCCTCTCTGACGCCACCCGTAGCTCGCTGGATTCTGCCTGGGCCTGCTCTTGCCTCTGCTCCAGCCTCCCCCTCACTGCTGTCTGCCAGCTGTTCCTCCTCGACCTCTGAGTCGGACGCTGGCAGAGGCATGACACTCTGGAAAGATGGCGCTAAATTCTTCTCTCAAATGGTAGCCTTCCATAGTACCCAGGAATCCAAATAATTGGCCTGAAATATTTGAAGCAAACCGGTGATGGATTGCTCCCGGTTCGGACCAGTTCACACAATCCGGTGGTGCTGACCGGATGACGTCAGCAAACCAGTTCCATCCCGCCCTTCCCGGCATGATTTTTAACATTTTTTTCAGTTTTTTCCCTAGCTGGAACAGCATGGCCGAGCTGACTGCCTTGCCTCTCCTCTCATAAATGCTTGAGCGCATGCATGGAGCGCACATTTGCCATTGAGTGCTGCCGTGCATGCTATAATGCGCATGCGCAGAGCACACATCAAACATGCATGCTCCAATGCACATGCGTGGTGTAGATGTTTATGCGCGCGCACACAGGCAAAGCACGCGCACCAAACCTCCGCGAAGAGAACTGGTAGTAAAGGTAAGTAGAACCCACCCCTGGTTCAAACATGAAAACGGATTTTACCCATCTCTCTCTGGTTTTATGTTAAGCAAGCATTTTTCAAGTATGGGTAGTCCTCCACTTATGACCACAACTGAGCCGAAAATATATGTGGCTAAGTGAGGCATTTAAGTGAACTTTGCTCCATTTTATGACTTTACTTCCAGCAATTGTTACATGAATCACTGCTCTTGTTGAGACAGTGGCAGAGTTGTTAAGTGAACCTGGCTTCCCCACTGGCTTTGCTTGTCAGAAGGTTGCAAAAGGGATGCCACGTCATCCCTTTTGCACAACCCCAGGACACTGCAAGCATCATGAATATACTCCAGTTGCCAAGTGTCCAAAGTTTGATCACTTGACCTCAGGAGTACCGTAACGGTTGTAAGTGTGGAAAATGGTCTTAAGTCACTTTTTTCAATGCCGTTGTAACTTTGAATGGTCACTAAACAAACCATGGTACGCCGAATAAATTATAATTTATAATATTTATAATAAATTTAATATTTTAAATAGTTTTATGTTTTAAATATTTAAATATATTTAAATGGTACGTCGAAGAATACCTGCCTCTTAAGGCAATGTGATAGATCTGAAATATTGTCTCTTGAGTGCTTAAGAGATGTACATTTGCCTTCTGAGTACCAAACTAACTAATTTGAATTCTTTTTCCTTGAGCAGATTTGCTAATTCAGACCTTTTCATTCACTGCATTACTAGCATAAATATTTACATTTTCTTGTCTTTCCTCACTGTACTGCATACTGGAGAGGTAGTGATAAACTCATGAATGAACAGAAACTTGAGCACTTGCTTTCTGATGAAAATCAACTAATTAATCTATTCTATGCTGTACATTTTT
>JANHFP010001742.1:89062-105744 GCA_032468135.1 Calamaria suluensis | reverse complement strand
AAAGATTGAAGACAAAAGAAGAAGAGGATGATAGAGCATGAGATGATTGGATGGAGTCACTGAAGCAACAGGCGTGAGCTTGAGTGGACTCCAGAGGATGTTGGAGGACAGGAAGGCCTGGAGGAACATTGTCCATGGGGTTGCGATGGGTCAGAGACTTCACATCTAAGAACAAAAACAACAAAATGAGTTTAATTGAAGGGAAATGTTTATTATGAATATACAAGATTTATTATAAAGGGGCTAGTGAATATTCCTAGGAGCACTAAGCAAAGAATACCAAGAATGTAAGCAACATAAAACTATATACTCCTAGGCATGGAGGTTATTGCAAATCCCCAGAAAAAGCAACTAGTAGCAATATTAGACAGAAACAAATTGGAAAAATGCTGAAGGCAGAAAATCACTTTAATGATAATGGTAAAATATCATTTCATATGGTGCAAGGAAAGAAAATTATAAATGAGTCCTATATTTTACCAAGGAAATAGCATGGATAGATAATATCAAGCAATGAAAGCAGTCTGAAGAAAGTATGTGGTTGCTAAAAGTTGATACAGAATTGATGGCACACAATTAATCAATCACTATAAAAACAAAAAGAAAGATGGAAACAAGTGAAGCTGGAAATCTTTAAAATACTGTATCATTCTGAGCTTTAAAATGTCTTTTTACTATATTCTAGCTTTTTATGGATATCATCATTGATGATAGTACAAATTGTCCAAAACAATTTCTGGAGTGTAAGATTGATTTTATTCACAAATACTGTAAGATAAAGTTCATTTGTATAGGAGGAATCCACTCAGTTCCTTGATTTTTTTTTTATTTTTACTTTTTTGCATTGTGGATATATTCTAAAAGCAAACGTCAGAGATATGAGGTAAAGAAAGCACTGAGAATGTTGTATTTTTTTCTGATTTGTCATAAGCAGAACGAAATGACATGCACACTTCCATTTAAGTTCATATACAGATACTTTACTTTTTTAAAATGATAAAGAAAACCCATAAAGTATTTTATGAAAGCTTATATGAGGAATTTCTGTCAAAATTTTCATACCAATCATGAAAAAGAACAATTTTTGTACACTAAAAATTAAGAAATTGCAAGAAAATTCCATGTTGTGTTCTCAGTTGCTACTTTGCAATTTTTCCACTTATTTTCTTGGAAGCTCATGTTCAGTTATCCACAAATTTGTTTAAGCTACTTTAGTGTTGCAATTGCTGTGAAAGGAATCAATTGTTGTACATTTTAAAAGTACAGGCCCTTTTTATAATACAGTATAAAGTATTATTAAAGGGTAGGACAGGACAGGACAGGACATGATAGGCCTAAAGGAGGCACACAGAGTCACACAGGAAACTTTTAAATAAACAAAGAGGGTTGGTTTGTTTGTTTTTATAAAAAGCTTCAATTCTTTTTCCTATGCAAAATGTTATTACATGTATTTTTCACTCCTATTGAATCTGTTCATTCTGAATGTAATTATATTGCTTCAGAAATGGGGTCACAGGAATCTTCCAACTTCTTATAGCAGAATATTTACTTCTCCATTACTCTTAACTTTCTGCGACAGCGACACCCCACAAGTATTGAATTAGAGTTTTTGCAACTCACCACTCAATCTTTAAGCTTCTCCTTGTTCCTTGTTTCAGGAAAATGCTGTGATGACATATTTAGAAATCTTCCTCTGATTTAAAAACATTTTAAATGGCTGTACAGCAGGATATCGTTGACCACACATTATCCATAATTCTATGGCTGTGTGCAATTATATGATGTGAAAACAGTAATGTTATTACACTTTTAAGAGAAAACATTTTGGGAATGTAAAGAACTGTTTACTATGTTTTTATTCTTGCTTTAAAACATACTAATTTCTCTATTTGTAGTCTATGTTCATGGTCAACCACTACAGTCTCACAGGAAGAAAACTCTAAGGAAGTCAGAGGAAAAATAACCAACTAGATCAGTGATGGTGAACCTATGGCACGTATGCCACAGGTGGCACACAGAGCCATATTGGCCGGCACGTGAGCACAGATCCAGTGGAACCAGAAGTGGTAAATGGGCCATTTCTAGCCTCCAGAAGGGTAGGGAAGCTGATTTTTGCCTTCCCAAGACTCCTAGAGAGGCTCTTTTTGGCAGAAAGCCAAAAATGTGCCTTCTGGAAGTCACCAAACTGGCTGTTTTTGGCCTCCGGGGTGATGGGGAAGGCCGTTTTTGTCCTCCCAAGACTCCTAGAGAGGCTCTGGAACCAGTGGAGAGCGAAAAACAGGCCTACTGGGCCATTGAATTAGATGTGGGCAAGAATAAGCCAGTCCAAGTGTGATCCAACAGGTCTTTATTAACAGATGAACTCAACACGTATACAAACAGCACAGAACTGAAAGCAATCACTCGCGTCTCTACTTATATACCCAGGCTTCCCGCCAAAAGATACAATGTAGGCAGTTTGCAACTGTTTCCCGCCAAACGTTCTTTTGCAAAACCACCCACTCACTTGCAACAAAATATCTTTGAACAACTCAGCCATAACATGCCAAAAGTGTGGGGAGATGAGGGGCATAGATTTATGGGTGTGGGCATGCAGGCAACCCCCACTGGGCACGCTCCCCCCACTTTTGGCACACAATGGCAAAAAGGTTAGCTATCACTGAACTAGATGAAACATTTTAGATATAAATGCTAGGGCTAAATTAATGTGGGAATTGATTAATTTTTAGAACATTTATTTTATCATAGTATGTTTGGAATTATGACCCCCCTCCCTTTTGTACTGGAGGCACTGTTGTAAGACACTTCCAGGTTAAAAAACTTAGCCAATGACATTATTGTTGCCTGGGTTCTTTTCATATCCCCAGGAGCTGGAGTGATTGATGGAACCTCCTCCCACCATGCAGCACTACTCAGGACTCAAATGCAGGGTTGCTAATCTCCATCACAGCATCCTAACCACATGAGCCACTGCTTTCCATGGAATTATATGTTTGGATCATAATCATAGGAAAAAAAACAGACCAAATAGAATCCCTAATCAATTGTGATTTGTGACTCTGTAGAGTCTATTTATTTTCTGCTTAAAAATAAAATACTAATCAATACAATTCTTGTATGACCAGGAAGAAAATTCTTTGTTGTCAAATAGGTAATGTTTATTTTTCTTAACTTAGAAGACATCATTAAGTTTTTTCATAACTTGCTTTTTTATTAAAAAATGTTTTTATAAATATTTTTATTTATAAAAATATAAATAAATATATGGTTTTTATAAATATACATGCATATATATGCCTACATAATTGGCACACATATATTTAAAGGGAATGCTTTTCTAAACTAATTTTTTTACCAAATAAGTTTTCTAATTAAAAAAAAGGTTTTCCAGATGCTACCTATTTATTAAAGTTTCATTCAAAGGTGTAGGTATAATTATTTTTAAAAATGTTTGAAATCCATTAATTTACCCTATGCAGAATCCTTTTAAAATTTAATCCCTTTTTAATCAAGTTCTCAGTAAATAATTGTTATGTGTATTTGATGGAGATTAAGGCTAGTTTATTTATAATTACATGACAAATTTTACACTCACAGGATTGTGATTAAAATCTATAAATTTCATAAGATGGCACATACAATTAAAACATCATAGACTTTATTCAGTGAGTTAAAGTATGTGGAAAAAAGATTTACAGACAAATAAGAGTTTTGAAGCTATTTTTAAGTATTATTTTTCTTGATTTCTACTATTAGAAGTAATGACTGAACTATCGATACTTGCATGACTTGGACTTATCTACAAATATATAACCCTCAATCAATTACTTAGCCCTATTTTTGTTTCAGTTATGATCCTTCCCATCACTAAGAAGCAGCATATAAAATATATATTAACTGGTAAACTTTATATTTGGAATAGCAGGAGGAGAAAAATGACAAAGCATTCTGCCAAATTTGTCTCTAATCATACTGCAGAATGCCATTTTATCATTTATTATTTCAGTTTATAAATCAAATTTCTGCCCATGTCTGAAGCAGTAAATAAGTAATCAAAATAAGATTTGAGGAAAACAACTAAAATTATGATCAAATGACTCTTGTTATTCTCTAGGGATTAAATATGTACCATATTTCTATTTTTGCTCCTTTCTCTGTACTATTTTAAATATTTATGTGCCTATAGTTTTATTGCATTATTTTTCCCAAAGAAATCCCAAACTAACTTTAAAACCATTAAGAGAATATTGAATTTATTAATTAAATCATAAAGTCCAAACTCTGAAAACAAATACATAGGGATAAATCTACACATATAGCTTCTCTGTAAGTTTTTTTTTTTAAAAAGAAGAAACTACCTTGCTTTGACATTCCAGTCAGAGAGAAGTTGACTGTTTGGTGAGATTGTTTGGTGAGGTAAAATATCACTACTAATCTGGCTCCTGAATTATTATAGTGGAGATTTCTAAATGTGTTGCCTTAACCATGTCTTATTAGCATAATACCAAATCTCTACAGAACATGTCAGTCTTTGGTGTCTTTCATCATCACTGTTGCATAACAAGTAGCGTCCTTAATGTCACATCAGAGCAGTGGAAGAAAATAAAAATCAAATCTTGTTGCTTTAATTTTGCCAAATGTGGGGCATCTTTGTTGTTGTTGTTAGTTTCAAAATTGTGTCCGACCCATCGTGACCCCATGGACAATGTTCCTCCAGGCCTTCCTGTCTTCCACCATCCTCTGGAGTCCACCCNNNTTTAGGATCTGGCCTTCTAAAGAACAGTCAGGGTTGATCTCCTCTAGGATTGACCAGTTGGATCACCTTGCAGTCCACGGGACTCGCAGGAGTCTTCTCCAGCACCAAAGTTCAAATGCCTCTATTCTTTGATGCTCAGCCTTTTTTATTGTCCAAATTACAGCCATACATTGCAACTGGTGGGGCATCTTACCCGGTACAATACTGGGTGGGTAACCATTAGAAACCATTTTCCAGAGATTTCCCAGAGAAATTTGACAGATTGATTTTCTGTCGTTGATTTGCCTGGAAAAGAAGGAATAGAACTTAACCTTCTCAACATTGTCTGACGTGATTTAAGAGATTATATTTCACATTCTCTTCAAAACTCTTATTTATATCATTTCTTACCTTTTACTCAAGCCAGCAAGAGCAGCAATTAGCTATAGATAGATGCTTTAGTCCCAAAAGCACTTAGGTAGAAAGTGGACTTCCTTTTCCATTGGGTATAGAATCCATTACTGTTTTCCCATTGAACTATGAAAGAATACCAAGCAAAATTTCTGCATTTTTTCCCCTTAGCAGTTGTCATTCAATTTGAGGAAAGGGCAATTTGCATTAGAAAACATTTCAGAGAGTGGAATATAGCAAGAGTGGAGCGTGTGCGAAAATCTTGTATTTCACTGTACTGTCTCCAGCAGATTGCAACCTTTCTGGCTTTTATGCATTGTGCTTTCTTAGTAGCAATGCTATTGTTGCCACTAATGGAAACTTCTTTGCTTAAGATATTGTTGTAGAAATTCTGCTTCTGCTAAAAGAAATTGGATAGAAAACCTTGTCCACTCAATTTTTCCCGTACACATTTTGAAAGGTCTTTTGTGCCCAACTTGTGCCCAATTTACAGGAACACTGTAAATTAAATCTGTTAAAGTTAACATTAGCCCCAAAATGTTGGTCATAGGTATGTTTGTTTGGTGCCATCTATAATTATTTTTGCTCATTTTTAAAAAATATTTATAATTTTATTTATTTACTTATTTATTATTTCTTTATTTATTAAATTTATGTGTGACCCATCTTCTCCAGAGATGACTCTGTGTGGCTTATTCAAATTGCTACACTAATTTTAAAAATCCCAGTAATAAATACTGTTAAAAGACGGGGAGGAAGGGAATATAAAGTACACGGGGAGAGGTGAGGTTTTCCTAATCCAACAGCCACCTTCAGAAATGACATCCCTATTGGGGCCCAGGCCAACTGGCAGAGCCTGGTCTATATTAAGCCTATATTAATTTTGGTTATAGAGGTAGTCCTCGACTTACAACCACAACACAAAATTTATGGATTAAGTGAGACATTTGTTAAATGAGTTTTGACCGATTTTATGACCTTTCTTCCCACTGTTGTTAAGTTAGTAATGCAGTTGTTAAGTGAATCTGGCCTCCCTATTGACTTTGCTTGTAAGAAGATAACAAAAGGGGATCACATGGCTCCAGGACACTGCAACCATCATAAATGTGAGTCAATTGTCAAGCATCTGAGTGTAAATCATGCAACCATGAGAATGCTGCAATGGTCATAAATGAGAAAAATGGTCATAAAGTACTTTTTTCAGTGCTGTTGTAACTTCATATGGGCACTAAGAGAATTGTTGTAAATCAAGTGTTATCTGTATTTTATAATCTATATTAGGTTATGATCTGGAGAACATGGTATTTTAATTGGCAAACTGTAATTTTTTTGTTGTAATCCAAATGCTGGTTGCTACTTATACTGTAGATAAATCTCTAATTACCATGCTGATTTCCTTGTAACTTATTTCAGAAATGTAAGAATCCAAATTAATGTTCTTCCATTATAAATACCTTCTTATACAAAATAAAAGGAAACCAGAGGTTATATAAGCATATCTAACCACTGCAATATTGAACTTCATAAACTGGATATAGTTAACTTTTTTTCAGAAAAATAAGACAAAGAATATTTCTATGTTTTAAATAAGGGTTTCTTTGGGGGCAAGACAAGATTTGCTTTGCAAAGTAACATGTTTTCTGAGCAGAATATTTGACCTTAAGAATGTGTTATTTCACTTTTTAAAAACAAAATAAACTTTTAAACAGAGAGAGAGAGAAAGAGAGAGAAAGAGAAAGGGAGGGAGAGAGAGAGAGAGAGGGAGGGAGAGGGAGAACAGATCTAGCCCTCCTGCAATAATTATTTGGACTGGCTTTGCTTTTATAGAATGGTGAATCCCGTGATTTGATATTTCATCAGGCTTGTGGCATTTAAGATAATGCAAGTATTTCAGAGCACAAAAGCAAATCATGTAATTTAGCTTGCCTCATCAAGCTCTGCCACAGCAGGAGTTTCTAATTCAGCTCAGACAAAAGATTTATAAGGTTCTAAGTACAAATACCCACAATACCTCAGGAGGGGGGAAAAAGGCTCCCTGAGCAAATACAATGGACCTGATGCTTGAAGTCATTTTTAAAATTGCTACAATAATAAACAATTGAAATATGTTATTGATAGTTTTCAATATATAAAAATATGGATAGCATATGCAGCAAATCTGGTTCATACTGGGAGTCACTAAATCATGAACTTGTTTTTCTAACTTGGGAGAATATTCTGCGCAATTAGTAATAATGGTTTTGCATTTTCAATCTTCACAAGTTTGTTACCAACATTAATTGTATTGATTCTGGCTATGACTGTTTGAATGAAAAGCTGCAACCAGAATTTATCAAAATTAGCCTAGATAGAAGATCCCTATAGGCAAGCAGTGATATGTACAATTTTTTCACAGTCAAAGGACCAATGTTCTGAATTAAATGTAGGTGTTTGAATTCATTTTTAAACAAACAAAACAGATGTTCCTTTCCTATGTTGACATATAGAGAATATAAGGCTGTTCTTTTTCAGTTCTGGTGCCTCTCAAAACTTGGTGATATTAAACCACCCAAAATTTGTGTGCTTGAGATTAAATTGTGGATTAAGTGTGTCCATTTATGATACTTTCTATGTAGATAAT
Source organism: Calamaria suluensis (assembly GCA_032468135.1). Classification (NCBI taxonomy): domain Eukaryota; kingdom Metazoa; phylum Chordata; class Lepidosauria; order Squamata; family Calamariidae; genus Calamaria; species Calamaria suluensis. Next base: position 97,978 of record JANHFP010001742.1, on the reverse strand, counting down.
ATGCATACATGGACGTTGTAATATACTTAATGCTAAATTCATTCAGTGAAAATGTTCCTACATATATTTTTTGTTTTGTTTTTAATTTTCCTTTGCTGAACTCTGACTGTAAAGGAAATTGAATGAACCATATGAGTAAATGAAGAACACGAGTGATTGAATGTATGTGAAATACACCAGAAGTCAACTGATCTTCCCTGCCTCATGCTTAAGCAGTAGCTTTGATTGCCTGTTCAATAGAGCATTTCTTTGACAGGCATCTTCAAGTGACAGATGCTGCTCCCTTTGGACTGAAAGTTTATGTCAATCATCAATACCAATGATGCTCATATCTTTGTTGTATATTCCCTGAAATGAGAAGGCCGGGAAAAACCATTGTTCATTTGCCTGTAATGTAATATGTCACCTCCATCACCAGCAACTCATCTCTTAGTTGTTTGAAACTGAATTTTATTAATTTGCAAATCAATTTGGGCTTGGCATTGTTGGTTTGATCTATCAAAGCTAAAGAAGGGATTCTATATATTTCTGGATCTCTTGTACATAAGCAGTATTATTTCAGAAAGACTATTTTAGAAGCACTGTAGAATAGCCATTTATAAGATGGACAATTTACATTCTATTAATAAACAATATTCATTTCAATATTTTGGTACTGTCATACATGCATATTTTGGAATTGTACAACAAAATAATCACAATGCTACGTATATGTTATAAATACAGCTAATAGTAACTAGGCCATAGAAGAAAACAATATTCGGGTCTTTGTATTCGGGTCTTTTCCCATGTAAGATTGAGAGTATCTTGATGATGTTTCGACAAGGTCCCACTCGTCATCTTCAGGCTGGTGTTTTCGGCTCCTTGCTTGTGTGAGCAAAGCATGTTCTGAGCTGCATTCCCTCTATAAATATAGGTGGGGTGGGCTTTGTAACTGTATGTGGGTTGGTTGGCTGTGTTGTATCATCCTGACTAGTTGATAGAGTTGATGTTTGCAGATTGGTTGGCTGTTTTGTAACATCCTGTGTGGCTGAGGTGCTGGCTGAGTGCCCATTAGTCTTCTGGGTAATGGGATGTGTGATAACATCCTCAGTTCTAGTGTAGTGATAGCCTGAGTCCTGTGCTGCAACAGCCTGGGGGGTTGGCTGCATTGTAACATCCTGAACCTTTGTGTTGCAACCTTCTGAGTTTTGTGATGTAATATCCTGAACGGTGGGCTGTGGTGTGACATCTCGGGCTTTGGTTTGGTTCTGATTTGGTGGTCTGGCCCTGTGTTCATGGTGTGTATTGGTTTGCTTGGTGTGGGGTGCTCGGAGGGGGGTGTACCAGTTGGTGATGCCACCGTTGATTGTTTCTGGGTGGTGGTTGCATTTCATCTGTGGGATGGGTTTGGGTTTGGTTCTGGTGAGGGTGATTGGTGTGGCATTCTGTGTTGTTCTGGGTCCAATGTCAGTTTCCGTGCCTGGAACTCATTTGTTGACTAGGGCTAGTTTCCAGATGTCTGGTAGGCGGGAGGTATTGTCATGTTTGTTCATCTTGTGGCTGTGTTTATTTTGATGGCTTCCCTAATTATTCTCTTGTTGAAGTTTTCAGTTTTGGAGATTAATTTGTTTCTTTCAATATCAATTTTATGCCGTGTTGCTTTAAGGTGCTGGAAAAGGGAGGAAGGTTTTTCTTCTTTTCTGACTTCTTGTGTTCTATAATGTGTGCATTTTATTCTCCTATTAGTTTGTCTAATGTATATGGCTGGACAGATTTTGCATGGTATTTCATGGACTCCTTGGTTTTCTAGCTGGATCTTGTCTTTGGGGTTTCTTAAAATGTTGGCTATTTTTTGATCAGTGCCGAAGGCCATCTTGATATTGTGTTTGGGGAGAATTTTGCTGATTTTATCTGTGGTGCCTTTGATGTAAGGGAGGAGGGCGATGCCATTGTCCTATTCTGTGTCTCAGTTCTTGGGGTGTCTCTTTTTGGATTAGGTTGGTAATTGTATTTCTTTGGAATCCGTTGGAAATTAATACATTTGTTAGAGTGTGTAATTCAGTTTCAGGTGGTCTGTGTCAGCTAGGTGTTTGGTTCTGGAGATGAGGGTCTTGGCTACAGAGTTGATCTGTGCAGGATGGTGATGGGATTGTGCATTTAAGTAACAGTTGGAGTGTATGTGTTTTTTTCTCGTAGATGGTGTGTCCTATGGAGCCATTAGTTTTTTTTGCAGATTAGGACATCTAGAAAGGGAAGTTGGTTATTGGTTTCTATTTCCATAGTGAATTGTATTTTGGGGTATAGGCTGTTGAGATGTGTGAGGAAGTTGTCCAGTTTTTCTTTCCCGTGTGGCCAAATTACGAAAGTGTCATCTATATATCTAAACCAGAGTTTGGGTTTGGTTTCAGATTTGTCTAAGGTGTTGGTTTCAAAATGTTCCATGTATAGGTTTGTGAAGACAGGTGAGAGGGGTGATCCCATAGCTGATCCTTTTATCTTTGTCCATTGTGGATGAAATATGTGTTGGTTAGGAAGTGGTTGGTCAGATCTAGGATGTGTTTAGGGGGGTTGTGTTTGTTTTGGATAGCTGTCAAGGCTTCTTTAATAGGAAATTGGGTGAAGAGGGATATGACATCGAAGCTCATGAGTAGGTCGCCGGGCTGTAGTTTTGTTTCTTTATTGTTTCTATGAAGTAGAATGAGTTTTGTACATGTGAGGTGATGGATTCTGTGTAGAACTGAAGTTGTTTGGAAATAAATTTGGCAGGATTCTGGTAGGGATGAGCCTATGGAGCTGACTATGGGTCTGAGTGGTGTTCCTTCTTTGTGTATCTTGGGGAGGCCATAGTACTTGGGGCATCTGAATGATTTCTCTCTGGGGAAGATTCTTTGTTGGATCTCTTTACTGATACGACAGGCTTTTATTTTAGATTGGTGGTATACATGGAACATTTTGAAACCAATGCCTTAGCCAAGACCCTCATCTGTAGCCAAGACCGTCGTCTCCAGAACCAAACACCTAGCCAACAAAGACCTCTCACAAACGTATTCATTTATGTGCTTTTAGAGTATGCTTTTAGAAAGACACAGATATAAATGTCTTGTTTGGATTAAAGCACTGAATATTTATTTTAAGTTGATCCACTGGAATGAAGTATGCATATAGTTAATCTAGACTGAAATTAAATAACACACTAAATAAAATTTTGGTGTGTCACTCTTTGCTTTCTGCCATCATAAAATGGTAACCATGGTTAACTTCTCCAGAGTTCTTAGGAAAGCAGCCAAAATAATAATTATAAAGCATTTTATAAGCTAAGGCAACCATATCATTCTCTAAGCAATAATAAGAAGTGATTTACCATTTCCTTTTTCCAAGATTCAGATTCTTGGCACTTCTCTTTCTCAAAAACTATTATTTTTTTAAAAAAATAGCTTGTAAATGTTTGATACATAATGATTTTAAAATATTTGGCTTGATCCAAATATTTTTGTTTTTGTCTTGTCTCATACCTGAGCCTTGATGACGTTTGTATTTATGTACGTTTGTACACAGAAAACATAAACGAATTACTTAAAAAAAAACATCATGAATTACTCTTATTATTTTAAATATAAATATATGCTGATTTTACTTCACAGGTTCTAAGCTTCATTAATATTTATTAAGATGCACTATAGTTTAATTTTATTCAAAATGACATAAGAGTTTGATAATCACCATCAGATTTAGCAGTCAACTAACACCATTTTTATTCAACATAAGATCAGTAAATTAAATGTGTTGATTTTCCCTTTAACTCATCATTATGCACTGAAGATCATTCTCTGAAATGTATGCTATCGCTTCAGTAAGAATTAGATTACTTAAATTTCATTGTTCATGGGCAATTCAACCATAATATAAGTATCTAAAGTGTCAGCTACAAATGTATGTGATGATGTATGTGTAATTGATGGGTCTGTGAGTAGCATTGGTAATTCTGTTCCACATTTCAAATGATATTTGAAGAACCATCTGATGCATCTATGTTTATGTGGGATGTTCCAGTGAGTTTAATAAGGTTTATTACACAACAAAGCTTGATAGATACAGTGCTTTGGGATTTATGGGGAGTTCCACTTCTACAATTCCCAACAAGCATGTCTGGGATTCCTGGGAATAATCTGGAGGGCATCCTATTAGGAAAGGCATTATAGTAATAAATTTAGAATTTCAAATACTTTGATATATTAGATATAAATATTGCTGCCAGAATTAAAATACCTTGTAGAAATGTTTTTTCCCAAAACAACAACAACAACAACAACAACAACCACCTTTGGAAAATAATGCTTTTTTGTTTTCAGATTTTCTTTCTATCTGCACTTTAGCATTGTGTCTTTTTTCCTGATTGAAGAAGGTATCTAATTCTGTAATTAACTCAAAAACTATTTGTATGCTGAAAATAAAGTAATATTAGCAAGCACTGCAACAGGATAGAAATGTAAAAGTATTGCAGTTTCATAAAGATTCTTGCTGCAGAGTTAACTGCAGAACCTAAAAAATTTGTGTGTGTGCGTGTGTGAGTGTGTTTCCATTCAGTCTCCAGGTAGTGATATATAGGTTTCTCAGCAGTATTGAATGGAGAAATGTCTAGCCATCTGAAGTCTTGAACTGGCCCTTCAGAACAGTTGATTGCCTTCTTGATTGTTTGCGAGATAACTCTAAGATTGGCAGTGACAGGGTAATTTACTGAAGATTGCAATGTCAGACTATATCCAAGGGGCTTGCTGGCATAAAGATGTTATTCTCATGACTGACAGGCCACTGGGAGTTTGGTATGCCAATTTAAAGTTCATGGTGTTGTCCAAAGTGTACAGATGCCTCAGCCCATAATCATGCAGTTTGATGAGGTCATTATAGGCATAACATACTCTCACCCCTATAACAGCCAAAGCAAAGAAATATTCATAGCTGGAGTAAGTAAACACCAATTTGTAGAAAAGAGTAATTTTCTGCATCTTACCTTTGGATCGCTTAATATATAGACAGGCTTCTCTCTTTTTTCCCACCTGCACGTACAAACAAGAAACAATTTTCAATGAATAATCACAAGCACCAGAAATAACAGGGTGTTGTGGAAGAAGTGTTCAAGTTTTAATAGGAAAATAATCTTCACTTATTATAAAAGTCCAATTCCTTTCCTCATATTGATTATATAAAATGGGTGGAATCTGAGAAAATACTCTACCTCCAAGATGAAACTTGGACTTCCAGATTAGTGAGGATCACAAGTCACTGATCTTGAAATTAAAAAAGAAATCTTAATTTCAAATAGCAAAATAACTTAGTAGTATATGAAATGAAAACCGTGAGTGATATCAATACTGATTTCTTTTTTAAAAGTCTCAAAATTGTGGGTGAGTCTTTGCTTATGGGAACATAGCATAAATCTTCAAAATAGCTCATCAGATTTGTAGCTGATCAGACCCAAACATCCATCATTTTTTTATTTTTTTTTAGGAAAAGCTCACTCCATCACAAAAGCATACGGTAGATAATAATTTGTTAAATTTTCTGGATTAAGTATATTAAAATCTTCAGATATGTTCCAGGGGAAACAGGTTTAAAGAATCCTGTTCTTGTTGAAGTTTTTAGTCACAGAGATCTATTAGGAAAAGCCAACTAATCTTTCCCTGGCTGCCACAGATAACAAATCTGGGGAAAAATAGATTATTAAAAGTTATATATAAACAGAGAGATGATACTTAAAACCAGATTTTATATGCTGCAAACCTGCACTGAACTAACTTGAATTGAGAAAATATGTTATTAAAGAATCAAAGTAGTCATTTTTATTTAAAAAAGATGGTTAATAGGCAATATATATTAATAAATAATTATTTTAAAGGAATTTATATGAAAAAGCTGTGCCTTGTAGGAGATTTTTGCACACACACACAACATTATGTTCATACAACATTATGATGTGGTGGTGCAGTGATAAGAATGCAGTATTGCATTCTAACTCTGCCAACTGCCAGCAGTTTGATCCTGACTGGCTCAAGGGTGACTCAGTCTTCCATCCTTCCAAGGTTCGTAAAAAGTGGACCCAGATTGTTGGGGACAGTATGCTGACTATGTAAACCACTCAGAGAGGGCTGTAAGGTACTATGAAGCACAAGACAGGGAGGGGTTTTGGATCTTTAAGTTTAAGTTTTAAATCCTGAATTTTGAGTCAGAAATTGTTTTGATTATTTTGATTATTTTAATCATTTTAATTTTGAAATTTATATTGTAATGTTGTTTAAATTCTGTAAACCAACCCGAGTCTGAGGAGATGGGGCGGTATATAAATCAAAACAATAAAATAAATAAATAAATAGGATAGGATAGGGTAAGGTGGGGTAGGGTAGGGCAGGGTCAGAATAGGTAAAGTAGAATAGAATAGAATAGAATAGAATAGAATAGAATAGAATAGAATAGAGGTGGGATAGGATAGAAATAGAAACAAAGAAACAGAGAAACAGAAGAACAGAACAGAACAGAAATAGAAATAGAGAAATTGAATAGAATAGAAATAGAAGATGATAGGAGAGAAGAGAAATAGAGAAATAGAAGAGAAATCTCCAATCAGAACTTCTCCCAAATACAACTTGTTCTGAACGTCATCTAGGCTTCTCATCAGCAGGACCTCAGAAGAAGGCTATCCTTCATGGTCCTTGTGTCGCCTTCTTCTCATCATTCAGGTGACCCAAGGACCATGGAGGATAGTCTTCCTCTGCTGACGAGAATCCTTCTCCTCATCATCCAGGTGGATCTTCACCTTGGTCTGGCTGGCAGCTCTACCGGATGGATGAGCGTGGCCAACAGATTGCTTTCCAGTTGGGTTGAGCTTCTCTCCAGCAAAGTCTTCTTCTCATCGGCAGAACGATGACTATCGTTCCATCGGCAGAAAGAAGACGATCTTTCATGGTTCTTGTGTCGCCTTCTTCTCATCATTCAGGTGACCCAAGAACCATGAAGGACAGTCTTCTTCTGCTGGCGAGAAGCCTTCTCCTCATCATTCAGGTGGACCTTCACCTTGGTCTGGCTGGCGGCTCTGCCAGATTGATGAGCGTGGCCAACGGATTGCTTCTCTCCAGCAAAGTCTTCTTCTCATTGGCAGAACATCAGAAGAAGACCGTCATCTTGCTGTTGGGCCTGCCCTCCCCCTTGTTTTGGTCCCTGATCTCAGCAGGTTTTGGAGGATCGGTGGTGGCAGTGAGCAGAGACACGGGACTCCTGCCGACTTCCGATCTGCCCAGAGAAGGCAGAAATCCCCGAGCGAGGTTGTCCGCCTCCCCTTCACAGAGAAGGTGGAGGTGACTCCTTGCTGCTTTTATTAGTAAGAACATTTCTGTCCTGCAGCTCCTCTTGAGCATCTCTTTCCTTCCCCACCGCTCTGGAGATGGAGAACGGAATGCCAGAAACTCCGAGGAGTAAAAACCACAGAAAATCTTCTGCTCACTCAGCAGAAGAAATTGTTAACTACTTCTCCCATAACAGATTTCCCCAGGAAGGTGCACAGACGTACGAGCACACCCACGCACACAACTGGAAGGCGCCGGCAGAGGTGAGCTTCAATGACCTTCAGGAAAGCAGGGCCAGGAGTCCTTCTTAGGAGGCTTTCTCCTCGGGTGGGCCAGCTGGGTGGCTCCTACCCACCGGGAGAGGCAGATGCTCCAGAAGCCGAGGGGATCTGGGGCAATGTCAAGAGGAACCACCAAACCATGGGATTGTAGAGTGGGAAGGGGAGATCATCAGGGGACCATCATGTCTGACCTTCCACAGGGTGCAGAAACTCTTGACAGTCTCCAGAGATGGGGGTTGGGTTGGGTTGAGTTGGGTTCGGTTGAGTTGGGTTGGGTTGGGTTGGGTGGACAGATTCTAACACAAGACCTACTGTGCATGAATAGATGAAGGTCCTATTGGGAAAGTTGTGAAGCTTCACAAACATCATGAGAAGTTTGTTGGAACGGCCTCAAAGCTGTCAGATCCATCCTTTCGTGCCTCCCAGGGAGGGAGGGGAGGGAAGGAGAGAGGAAGGAAGGAAGGAAGGAAGGAAGGAAGGAAGGAAGGAAGGACGGAAGGAAGGAAGGAAAGGAGACGAGGGAGAGAAGAGAAGAGAAGAAAAGAGAGAGGAAAGCAAAGAAGGAAGGAAGTAACGTTCCACATTTTCCTCCCCGTCTATGAGCTTCTGTCCTCTGAACTTGGAGCTACAGAAAAAGGCCGTTTTCCAATGATTCCCAAGCAATCCGCAGGTACCTTCACTGCCAGAACCTGTGTGGGTGGAGCCAGCCCCCATGTGCATCCATGTGCAGCCATGTGCGTTGCCAGGGGCAACAGAGCCTCCCGAAGGTTTGGTACCCATCGCAAGACATACAACATTCTCCAAGTTTTTTTCTCAAGAGGGGGAACTGGGAGCGAGGTGTTACCACTTACTTATGACCATAAGAGAACCAGGAATTGCAGCCATCCTGGTCATTAAGCGAATCACCAAGGGACCATGCCCCCCCTTTCCCCCCCAGCGGTCGTTAAGACGAATACAGCGGTTGTAAAGTAAACGCCACAGTCGCTGTGGCCAGTTCTAAGTTGAGGACTTCCTGTAACAGCTAAGTCCATTTTGGAATCATTCAAGGCAGGTAGGTAGGTAGGGTGGGGACGCGGTGGCTCAGCGGGGTAAGGCAGCTGAGCTTGTCGATCGGAAGGTTGGCAGTTCAGCGGTTCGAATCCCCTAGTGCCACGTAACAGGGTGAGCTCCCGTTACCTGTCCCAGCTCCTGCCAACTTAGCAGTTTCGACAGCAGGTAAAAAAAATGCAAGGAGAAAAAAACAGGGACCCCCTTTGGTGGGAAGGGAACAGCGTTCCATGCGCCTTTGGCGTTGAGTCGTGCCGGCCACGTGACCACGG
>JANHFP010001742.1:56844-77190 GCA_032468135.1 Calamaria suluensis | reverse complement strand
CAATTATGGCTGTACACCGCCCCAAGTCCGCGAGGAGAGGGGCGGTATAGAAATTTAATAAATAATAATAATAATAAAAGATCAGATGTGGAGCTGCTCTTCAGTCACTTCACCAGAACAGCCCTATCTACAACTATACTTTCAAGCCAAATCCTGGCTTGTGTTAAACATCTTTTTTTTACTAATTGGGCATTTAGGACATAGTTTATTAGAGACGCATATATCTATGGCAGAGAACTCAGTGTATGGGATTATATCATACGATAAATGGTGCTTAGAGAAAGCTAATGAATTTTATTAGAATACAAGTGACCTTCCTAGCTAAATGATACATTGCACTCAGATCTCTTTAGTCTTCTTTTTGATCCACTCCCTATTCTAATTAAACAATGAAGTATATTTCTAGGCAGCCAAATTCATGAAATGTATGTGTGGCTGTGTACTTAATTACTGTATATACTGCCTTAATCCAATTGGACTCTAGGTCCAATAACATGTAGTATCATTGCTAGAAAAATATTACAGTGACACAAGATATATAATAAATCTAATTTCTATATTAATAGGCCTTATCCAGAATCATTCTGAGTGTCACTTTGGAAAACCAATTATTTACAGCTTTCCAGAAGCCTGCAGGAGTAGTCACCCCTATTGTATTTCCTGGTAGGCCAGAAACTTAAGCAAAGTTCTCCAGCTGTCTGGTTTTGGCAAAAATGATCAGAGAAAGTTAATCTTTCAAAGTAACCCCAAGCCATTAAAGGTCTTGGAAGTGGTAAAAGCACCTGAGTTGCATTTGGAAACATACTGGTAGTCTAACAAAGTAACATTAGAACTGAATGTTAAACATACAGGTTGCTGCATTTTGGAACAGCTGAGTGATCTTCAAGGGCATGATTGTGATTCAAGAGTGAATCACAGTCATAGAATTGAGAAAACATAAAAACATGAGTTCTTATCTGAGCAAAAGTTTATCTTGTCCTGGGATAAAAAGTTTAGAGGATGCTCTCCTGGGAACAGCCTTTCTCTTGTTTCTCTGGCAGGACTCCCAGATTGAAAGCCTAACCTCTTGGTGGTAGCACAATATCATTGCAAATTACATGAGATGTAGTATTGGAATGAGTAGGTTTCTGAATTAGCATCTACCGAGCTTTAGAAGTACAAGTAAGTATCATCAGTATAGTGATGATATCTTACTATGAAATAGCAGGTGTCATATCTGGAGGAAGCTTGAATGTGACCCCATATCCATATCTAGTCATACTTACTTCTTGTTTTCCAGCAGCATTGTTTGATGTGTCTCTTCATCTACTTGGTTTTCTAAAAATCTTCAGAAAATCAAATTGCTGGTTGGGATCAGTGGGCAGGGAAAGGCTATTCAGAACCAGTCCTAGCATAATTTAACAGAATAACATAGTTGGAAGGGACCTTGGAGGTCTTCTAGTTCAACCGCCTGCTCAAGTAAGAAATCCTTACTATTTCAGATAAATCGTTGTCTAATCTCTTCTTAAAAAGAAGAGCACCCAGTGCTCTTGCTCTGGAAGCAAGTCATTCCACTGATTAACAGTTAGTATATTTTTCCTTAATTCTAGGTTGGTGTCCTGGTTGAATTCCAGAAGCCAATGAGACATTTAACATAATTCCACTAGATTGCTATATCAATTTTTAAGTATCATCTGGAAAGCTTCTAGATCCATCAGATATAAGAATAGGCATCTTACCTGGACATAGTTGTAAGGGACCTTGGAGGTTAGGGATCCAGTTAACCCCATAATCACTAGAAAAGTATTGGTACATGGCAGAAATAAATCACTCTTAGATATCTTCCAGGAGATCATGTCTCATCTGTTCTGAAATGAAGCCGATCTACTGTGTAGCCAACAAAGTGGTCTGGCTCTAAAATGACCCAGAAAAGGTTTCAGATTGTTACAACAGCCATGACAATTATTTTGTACTAACAATATGGATAAATTAATAACTATCTTTGGACAGTAGACTTTAGACAGTTGGACAGTACAACATCAACTCTCAAACCCTCTGCTTCCCAAGCCTGTTCTTTGGACATAATTTCACAAATATGGCTTCATATCTGGCCATTTGGTGGAACAGAGTTCTTCACAACAACCAGACACTTCAAGTACATAACTGCCACAGTATTTGCCCTATCCTGGCATCAGGACTGATGAAAGCAACAAAGCCCCATTTGATAAATTTCAGCAACAGGGACTCCCCATCTTCCAGACAGCTCTCTGAGACTACATTAATGGGAAACAAATCTTGAATTCAGAAGTATTGTGTCTGAGTTTGGCTCATTTATCAGTCCAGTTGTCTGGTTCTTGATAGGGGCACAACTTTGCAATATTTCTTCCTATGGACTGTCTCACCTGCCATACTTTCTCCTTCCTATCATTACTTCATCCTGCTTCCATGTCCATCCCCTTATCTACCTAGCCCACAACTCCCAATCATTACAATTGCCACATAACAAATTCCCTATCAAGAGCTGTTCCCCTTCATTTGTCCAGTTCCCTATATATCTGCTTAGCAGATCAGATGGAGGTAAGGTATCCTCTCTTGTGCTTTCATTCTAAGGAATGAATCTTCCTTTTCAGTTTTCTAACATTCACTCAAATAAACAGTAGATCTACTTACTTTTTCTTTTTACTTTCATTGCTCTGTTCTCCCACACACACACACACTCACACACTATATGATCCATTTTAAATAGAGTCCGTATCATTAGGCCTCCAACACAGGCAGCTGTCTGATAAAAAAACAGACTCTCTGATATAGTGACTATCTCCTCCACCCTTATATACCGCATAACTTCTGCTCCATTTTCTATCCCTCCGCCATTCGTTGATTTTGACTGTCATTCTTTTTTTCTTTATTGACTTCTCCTTTATCTTTACCTTATTCTCTGTCTACCTAGTGACTCAAATAGTATATATAAAAGATGTTTCAGCCATTTTACCAGTATTCCTTCATCTTCTCCTTGGAGGACTGGCTGAGCAATTTCCTGACAGTAAACATTACCACCCCTGTGGGCCTTCTTTGTCTTTGGACACAGCATTATTAGCCCCCTGACCCCTAACTTGCTCAGCCTTCCAGTTCACCATACTTCCCAAGACATCCAGGGCTGGAGGTGAACCTGGAACCTCCTGGTGTTAATTCAATACTTTATTCACAATAATACCAAATATATATCATGCTAATCTATGTGCCAAGACACAGCCTGTTGGTTTCTGCAGTATGTAATAATATGTGGAAACTTTATGAGAATCAGTACACCTTACGGTGAATAATAAATAGGCCATCTTCAAATTGGAACAAGAAAGCCATACATTTGCTAAGACCAGTAATCTATAGTTTAACATTTTCCAAGATCTCCGTCTGATAACTCTATGGAAAATGGGGTAACAGGTTAATGAATTTTTAATGTATTCCCAGAGTTTTATTCTGCAATTTTTTCCATGAACGCAAAAGTACAGTATTGAATTTAGATATGTATTTTCAGTGCTGGAAGCTGCCAGGTAATTAAAAATAGAATCTGAGCTGTCATCGTCACTCCCCTCCTTCCTTTATTAAATCAATCATTTCCTGCAACTTTAAAGCTCTGTACAGCTCTTCTGAGTATACGTCAAGTTAAATATCAGGGTCAAATGAAGTCAAATATCTAAATTTAATAACGTAGAATAAAATAAAATAGCTTGGGAACTGTGCTTCATAGTAGATGTCAAATCATTCACATACAATGGTTATTAATATTAAATATATCTATATGTATTTCAGTGTCTGTGGGCTTTGAGTATGAGACCTGTCCCAGCCTGATTTTATGGGAGAAAAGGACTGCTCTACTGCAAGGCTTTGAACTTGACCCTTCAAATCTAGGTGGCTGGTCTTTGGATAAGCATCATGTACTTAATATAAAAAGTGGTAAGTTTATTGATATTCATTTGTGGGGGGTTTTGTAAGGTTTACATTGGGCGGGTATCTGTTCCTTAGTTGGTAAACAATTCTTAACATGACCAATATTGCAAGAAACAAAGAATCATAGCTTAGCAAAATCTGGAAGAACAATTTTCCTATCCAAGTAGGTTCCATTCTCATAGGCGTGCCTGGAATTCTAAGAAATACTTTTGCTAACATCTGATGGATACTAAACAATAAGAATGCCCTGTGGGGCCAAGGATATTTCAATATTTAAAATGTATGCAGAAGCGTTGTGCCTTTAGTGTTATTCTGAAAAGCATTGTGTATTGAGACATTAGATGCATGCACACAGCTTGCTTAATCTTACAGTACTAAATTAATTCATTTTGTGCAGAAATCCACAATTCCTTTTGTGGATTTTTACAATGCATTGAACTGAAAATGAACCATGTCGATTGAACCTGTATAACAGACTAAGCCTCAAAAAGGAAACTAAACTTAAATTTAGCCAATGTTAGCATGTTATGTGAATGTAGTTACTAGGTGTTTGCTGGTCTACTTCAGGGGTGAAATCCAGCAGGTTCTGAAAGGTTCTGGAGAACTGGTAGCGGAAATTTTGAGCAGTTCGGAGAACCAGCAAATACCACCTCTGGTTGGCTCCAGAGTGGGCTGGGAATGGAGATTTTGTGGTATCCTTTCTCTGCCACATCCACCAAGCCACACCATGCCCACCAAGCCACACCCACAAAACTGGTAGTAAAAAAATTGGATTTCACCACTGCTCTAACTGTGTTAAGTGAACACAGATATTGTATTAAACCAGGAATGGGCCCTTGTATCCATTTCTGATCACAACTGACTAACAATTGGTGTCAGTTTTCTTTAGGTTTGAGGTGGGAGACAATCAAGCAATGACTACAAATCCACACAAGCAAAATTTATGGGAAGGACTCCCTTGACTTTTGTTTCATTCATTCATGCACAAATATGATTTTGTTTATAGGATATGCACATAATTTAAGTATTAAGAATCTCAGATAATAGAAAAACAGTCAAAAATGACATTTTCTATATATGTTAATTAACTCACACACATATACACATTATAACAGTGAAACCAGTTGAGAAAAATATATTTGAAAGTTGGATTTAAGGCATTATTAAAATTTCATCAGCAGAGGGTACATTTATATATAAGGCTTAGATTTTAAATAATGTTTTGCTGTATTCTTGTAAACCATTCACATCCTGCAAGGCACAGCAAATAAACCTTTTAAATAAATGAATAAATAAAAATATTATTTTTCTTTAAATTATTTTACTTATCTTTCACAGTTTATTTTACATATCCACATTTTTGTTCAACTTATAAAATATGTTGAACTTTGACATTTAACAGAAAAATTCAGCTGGCTGAAAGTTGACTATCACCTTTTTATGAAAAATTCAAATTTAAATTGCTAGTGTCAAGTGTGAAACACATTTTTAAAGTAATTCATTATTTAATGTCTGTTTGGCTTACTCTCTCACTTCCTCTTTCCTAGAAAGGTTGAAATTTTTTATCTCAAGTCATTCGCTTGAAAGAACAAAGAAGCTGATCAGTTCCCAAGGCTTCAATATATTCACCACACCAGTTCTGGAAAAAAAGAAGAGAAAAATCCCCAACAATTATACCCTTGCCAAACATTCAAAGTTGATTTTAGCATCTCAGGGTGTTAATGATCTTGGGTTTTCAGGGTTGAATTCATTAAAAAAAATCACATGCTATTCCAAGTGGTGCATATCTTAATAGGAAATTAAGAACGGGAAAGATCTTAAGGAAAAACTATTAAATTGTCTGGGGTTTTTTTGTGATTTCAATATACTGATTTCAATAAAGAACATGTCTCTTTTTCCCTGTGTTAGACAAAGAGTTACCATATTCAGAAAATGAATTAGATATTACATAGCTAATATTAGTCTCGAGACATACTGCCCCCCCCTTCAATGCCATACTTTCTTCCAGCATTGTTTGTCAAATCTGAATGACACTAGGTTGGTGAAGGATAGGGTGACTTGTTAAAGTTAGCAAAATAAAAAAAAATTGGCTATCAGAAACCTAGGATTTATGTCCTTACAACTTGAACCATGTAATAAGACGCTGAAGACAGATAAATTCCAATCAAAGGATTTGGCAATGAAATCATCCCGTGAATAAAAAAATAAAATGCAATGTGGTTTTCTGCACATTGTTAGGTATTCTACACAAAGGTAGTGGAGAGAATCAGTTTCTAACTCAACAACCAGCAGTAATTACCAGCATTATGGGAAATGGTCGTCGTCGGAGTATCTCCTGTCCAAGTTGCAATGGACTTGCCGAAGGAAACAAACTTCTTGCCCCTGTTGCACTTGCGGTGGGAATTGACGGAAGCCTGTTCGTTGGGGATTTCAACTACATTCGACGCATCTTTCCCTCAAGGAACGTCACCAGCATTTTGGAGTTAAGGTAATGCCACTGCTGAAAGCATCACTATAAAAGCTTTCCTAAGTGATTTTCTTTATACTTTCTAGAGATGTAGTCCTCAGCATAATCCACTGTTCACAACTGATAGGTGAACTGATCCATGACTGATGAATCAAAACTGACATAAAGTTATATCTTCCCCCTCTTCCTTTGAAGATTATAATGGGAATCCAAGCAGTCCATGAATTGTGCAATTCACCATTAAGGAATCAGAATGGCCAGTAATGGTTAAGCCTTATCGTAAAAGAATCTTCCTCGTCTTTGTAAAGCTGGGAATATGGGTGGAAGTTAACATTTTGTTTGCTTTTTAAAAAGGGACTGAAGAAGAGAAATTGGGCATAACAGCAGGTAGGAGGGATGAGTTACATTAGGAAAGCAGAAAAATAAACTAGGAAACAAAGACTGTTAAATCAGTTAAGATGGTCAGGAAAGAGAAAAGCAAAAAGAAAAGAACTGACTCGGAACTGGGAAGCAGGAAATTGGCAGTGGGAATGGTAAAGTAAGAAGAAAAATACAAAGGAATATTGCAGGAGGAAAGGAAGGGAAAGGACAAAGGAGAAGGGTGTATGTATGAACGGAATGGTAATAAAATGAAAAGAAGAAGAAGAAAAAAATCAAATGCTAAAATAACCAATGTATTTAGTCCAGCATTGTATATACATATTTGGCCAATCAAATGGCTTTGGAAATCAATAAGTAGAATATGAAGATTGTAGCTCATACTTGTTTCTATTCTCAAGTAAATCCTGAATCTCTAATCATTCGTCTTATATGGTTAATCCTGAGTTGTAGGATGATAACTCAATTTTTATTTCATTGTTGTTAATTCTTGTATGCTGCTTTACTATTTATAGCTGGCAACTTCAAAACTCAAAACTTCCCAGACTCCATGTAGATAAAGGTTAAAACTGCTCACACTATACATATCTTAGAATCTGTTGTCCTATAACATACAAACTGCTAAAAACCAGTTATGTGTAATATTAATCATTTTGTTAATTATAATAAATTAATAATTGTTTGCTTAAAGGCAAACATATTTTTTCTTGATTGTACAAAACAAGAAGCGAACTTTTGTCCATTGGTTTCCTCAAGATTTTTTTTACTTGAATCCATTAGAATATTTTTTACAATATTGTCTAGCATTGATTAGGTTCATGGCAAATGGATACTAATCAGTGGAATTCTGATTGAATTCAGTATAGTGTTTGCTACTTTCTCAAGCATCCTAAGAGTCATAATTCTGCAATGAATGGAAATGAAACAAAGAATGGATTCCATATAAACAAATATAAACTAGAGGGTATTAAGGAGCTTGAGATACGTTAGAATAATTCAGACGTTGTATTTTAACAAAGGTGGAACAGTCAGAACTAAGCCTGCTTTAGAATTCTTGGTGTTCTCTAAGCAAGACAACATCAACAGTACAAGTTACCTGCCTGTTTATATGCAATAACTTGCCCTGCCAATTTTGGCTACGATGTGAGTTCTTATTTAAATCCACTTTGATTTGATTTTAGAGTTACACAACATGTTTTTTTATGCTTAATCACACTGAAAAGTATGGTATCAATGTTGCAGCTATTCTAAAAAGTTGGGGGGGGAGTGGAAATGTGATAATACAGTATTTAATGGGTGGAGTGGAAGAATGAAAAGAGTACTGGATTTAATAATGACCGCACTATATTGCAGCTGTAGATCTTTTTTTTCCCTCTTGAGATACTGTGTAACTAAATTCTCCATATTGCATTACACTAGCTGACCTGATGTAGTGAATTATTTATTTTATTGAAAAAAATACATAATTTTTTGGGAAAGAATGTACATCATATGCAAAATAGGTATCATTCGTTTTAATCACCCTTCCTCTATGCACAAAAATCCACATTCTGCCTAAGCATTTATCACAGATGTTCTCAGTTTTAAGAACTAATATTGCTCTAAATTTCTACGCATTCTACACAAATACAAAAACAGGACACTTATAATAATAAGATAAGACATAATGAAGTGTTCCAAATCCATGTGAAAATATAAGTGAAATTAAAATTTAATATATTTTGTCTGTAAACAAAAGGTATTCTTGTAGTATGCATCATTTTCCCAAATTTTCATTTAGACCAAGCATTCAGAATGTCATAATCTGAAACTCACGGGGCACAAAATTGAGTTACATTTTTGCTATGGGCTTGAATTGAATTATCTGTGCCAAATCGAGATGGAGCTATCTCCTTTTAATTTTTCAGATATGACAGTTTTGAGGAAATAAAAGGATAGAAGCGAGAGAAAGATTTTGACATGTGACATTTACAGATGCAAAATATAATTATAGGAAAAATTAACAGATAGTAGTCTTATAAATGGCTCTCAGTCCTACCAGTTAAATGGAACATCCATGTTCAGAGGGGAAGTCTTGCAAGCTGAATGTAAGTTTCTGGGAGAAGACTGGCGAATTTGGTAGTTGAACATTGTGAGAAACTAGAGGTTAAATGAGAATTACCTTCAATTATGATCTAATTAAATTATGTTCCAGTACTATAAAAAGATATGACTTAGCTTTCAGTTTGTGAAATACCACAAAAAGCAGAGAATATCCAATATACCTACAAACACTAGCTTTAAAGCTGAAGGACCCAACACATTGTAAAAGGAACTTGATTTATTCAGGAAAGTTATTAATGATGATTTTTCATATCCATAAATTTATATTTATTAATTATTCAACTGGAATTGTTTAAAAGAGAAGAAGGACCATGTTTATGGCCTAAATATGTTAAGGGGATAATATTCAAAAATCTTTATTCCAGTCCCCTTTATGAATGCCTAGGTTGTATCCATAATTTTGTTAATTATAAACTAACTAGAGCTGTAGAACAATAGATTGATTTCTAGGAACCGTAATAGCTTTTGTGGGATCCAGCAAACCTTCTATCAGGCTATCTTATTTAGGCACTAGACTAGGAAATATTATGGAAAGAAGATACGGTACTTTGATTTCAACATAGCATTTAGGACAGCGGTCACCAACTGGTGGTCCATGGATCACTGGTGATCCACAAGAAAATTTTGGCGGTCCGCAGAAAAATTATTTGCATTTTTTATATTGCACTAAATCAGGGGTCCTCAGACTATGGCCATATATGTGCAATGAATATTTGTGTTACTGGTGAGGCACCCCTTGATGTGAGTGAGATTGAATTGGCCATGCCCACCCAACTGGTCATTACGCAGCTCATATTAGTGGTCTCTGGGATTTAAAATTATGAATTTAGTGGTTCCTGAGGTCTGAAATGTTGGTGAACCCTGATTTAGGAGATCTCTCAGAATATTTTGGTTGGAAGTGTTGTAAAATGTGGATAAAGTGCTTGTACTTTTACATGAATCAACAGCTGATTAAGCACCCATACTCAATGAATGTTCATTAACACGTCTGGGTTAGCATGGATAGACACTTCCCTGCCCCACCCCTGCCCCCAGGAACTTGTAATAGACCATGTCCTGGCAACAAAACTGCAAATAAAGTGAAGCTAGAAATTGTAGGTAGCAACACAGAAGGGAGAATAAACTATGCCAAAATTAGGTTAGACTCATTTGAGATAAATATCGTCAAGATGGGAGACACTGGTTTGGAAATTATAGATATAAAATTACGTGTATCTTAACAAATCTCAAACTGAATAAAAAAATGGCAATCAGTGCAGTGCAATGGACCAATCATATGTTGCAGTAACAGGAGACCAGTGTTTAGTAATAATCATGTATTCAGTATTAGTCTAATCATATTTAGAGTACTGCATCCTATTTCATCTACTGTATTGTAAACTGAGAAGAGTATGAAAAATTTGAAGAAGGGACAGGAGCGACTATTGTATTCTTACAATATAAATCTTAAGGGTCCGTCCCAGCAGATTACAGGGACAGCAACACTTGCTATATGGCTTCATGCCTGAATAAGCCAAGATTAATGTTGGGAACAGGTTTCTTTTTTCCATCTTGTAGAATAAGACAATATGCAATGTTTGCTACATGGTCTCTTCTTCAGCTAACTGTTCTCTCTTTCTTCCCCCCTCCCCCTTGTTTCTTTTCTGTTTTCTTTCTATAAAGAAATAAAGAATTTAAACATAGGTAAGCCAAGTTTGCAATCCTATTATCATTTGCTATAGCTTGCTTGCTCCATTTTGTTTGCTTTTTGTGTTGTGCTTTTTTGTGTAACACTCTGTTTTTAATGCATCAGGTGTAGCAATATTAATGTGTTAATTTTGTGTTAGAAATACGGTAAGCAGTAGTAGTTATACAAATGCAGTAAAAAAAAAGCAACCAAGGAATTATCTGATGGAATGAGAATATAATGAACTCCAAGTCAACTTCAATATGACCATTCTCTCTGTGTAGTGTCTAATTCACTTAAATGGTTGAGGAAAACTCGAGCAGTGACTCTTGTAAATGCTGAAAAGGATTTAGAAAGCCACTAATGGCTAGAAATGGGTCAAAAACTCATTTCCAATTCATTAAAGGATTTTTGTTCTCCAGATTTGTTCTACCATTCCATCTCGCCCTTTAACTCAATATTATTAGGGTACTTTGAACAGATTATATCCAATCACCAACCTCATTAGTAATTCTGAAGTGAGTTTAAATTTCTTTGCAAAGGTTTGATTCCTTCTGCTGTTACTTTTTGGATGCATGGTTTTGCTCATCCACCCTGCACCTTTGCACATTGTCCTATAAGTACCTGAAATACCATAAAGGACAATCAGGCATTTACTTGCTAATATTTTTTTGCAATTCCTAGAGCTGCCCATTCTCAAAAGATACATTTTTGGAAAAAGTTTTAATATTTGAATTATTAAGGCATAACATAAAAACATCAAAATCCCATAAATCTAGGCTGATGCTGTAAATAAAGTTTCATTCTGGATATATTATGTCTCTTGATGTAATTGCTAAACTTAAATGCATTCTCCTTATTCTAACACAAATTAACATTTGTGAAGTTCAGCTGCTAAAATAAAAATGGAAGATTCTATGTTAAATGAGGTTTGTGCTTGTATTCAAGGCAGTTTTTGCCCCAGTCCAATTCAACTGTGTTACTAATAAACTCACTTAGTGTTACATGATACTAGAAATCTTATATTATCATAGTCAATTTAGGGTACTCACATTGTTAAAGAAAATTCAAAGTGCAATTAAAGATTTGCCTGTTTTTATGTGCATTACATAAGGAACGTGGTGGCTCAGTGGGTAAGGTGTTTGTCAATCAGAAGGTCGACAGTTCAGCGGTTCAAATCCCTAGTGCCACGTAATGGGGTGAGATCCCATTACTTGTCCCAGCTTCTGCCAACCTAGCAGTTTCAAAAGCACGTAAAAATGCAAGTAGAAAAAATAGGGACCACCTTTGGTGGGAAGGTAATAGCATTCTGTGCACCTTTGGCATTTAGTCATGCCGGCTACATGACCATGGAGACGACTTTGGACAGTGCTGGCTCTTCAGCTTTGAAACGGAGATGAGCACCGCCCCCTTGAGCTGGAAACAACTAACACATAAGTGCGAGGGAAACCTTTACCTTTTTTATGTGTATTACCTACAAAAAATGCACAATACACATTGAAAATGGGCAGGGTTTTTATTGCATTATTGTGGGCATCATCTTGACACTTTCGCATGCCCCAGGACCTCTCTTTTAATGACAAAATCAGCAAAAGATGTGCGAGGGTTTTTTTTTGCATTTTTACAACTTCATTCTCAAGGGTATCATCCAATCTGAATATCATCAAATCCCAGTTTGCAACAATGCCTAATGTAATTGGCCAGAACATCTTTTATTGTGGAGCTGGCTTTATTTATTTCACTCTGCTCCCTCAAGAAATCTACTTAACGAGAAATAACTTAATTTTCTGTCTTTGTTCTGCTGTCTTTTAAAAACTCTCTTGGCTTTTAAAGGAGTTTTCCCTGTGTCACCTAGGGCTGGCATCTGCAGAGATCTTATTTAAAATACTCATTCCATCTGCCTGTTAGCCCAGGGATGTTTGTGCAGGAGTATCTCCATTTAGTCCAGTTGTCTATTTGAATAGCTGAAGCTGACATTTCTAAATTTGCAGGTGGTTCACTTGCTCCACACCTTGAACACCTGTCAAAATAGATTTATTAGAAAAAGCCTCTAATATCTCAAGACACTCAATGACCCTATGAAATAAGGCAGAAAGATTTCAGCAAAACAATAGCCTAGCTTTGTGTCAGATCTGAGGGACTTGTTATTGCCATATAGAGAATTAACACTGCAGGCTTCCATAAATAGTATTTTAGGATTGATTTGTTATGAAGGCAAAAAAGAAAAGATTTTCCACAAAACTAAACTATTGTGTGCGCTGGCAGTAATGTACGAGTTTACAGGATAGCTGCAGATTACAGAATGCTAATCTTACAAGAGAACAGGAACGAGGCAATCATGCTTTCAGGAGACCTCGGAGATTAATTAGTCCATACTGTACAATGGCTTCTGGAAGCTGAAAATGTTATGAAAGCCTTCTTTGCAGTAATGCAGTGCCTACAAAGAAGAATATTTGCGGATCAGGGTTGAAGTGTGGGGTCTTTGATGCTCTCTGGGCTTGGTTGTTTTCTTGCAGAGGTTTCATTACCCAAACTAGGTAACATAATCAGCTAGCACTGATGATGATGATGCCAGAAAACAACCAAGCTCAGAGAGCACAAAGGAGCCCACAATGCTATACCTCCTTGAACCTTGGGGATTGTAGATGACAGCTAAAGCTTGATTGCAGTACGAGTCGTGAAGTTGATCATTTGATGTCAATTGACTTGACAATATAACATCAATTTGATGTTACATTGTATAAGTTTTACTTACTGAATAGATTCCCTGTGCTTTATGAACCATTGTAAGATCACTATATCCCCCATTGAACATCATCCAAAAAGAAGCTAGGGCTGTTCTGTACATTCCTTATTGACATACTTACTTTTTTAAAGATTCCCTTGCTCTTTATACAAATTGAATGACACTATGACTGAGTTAAAATCTAAACCAAGGTTCTCCAGATCTCTACCTACCTTGAAATAATTATAAAGTGGAATGTATTAATGAACGCATACAAATCTCATTTCTGATGAAAAAACTACTTGTGTTGCTGGACTATCTTGAAGGCTGTAGGCAAAACCCACTCAATGGACTGTCTGAAGAGCAAGTAGGAGTGTAAGCAGCTTAGACACATGGAACTGGCTGCATTTGTTACATACTTACATACAGGCCTTACCTGCAATGCAGGAAACATTCAAAAATCATACAAGAACACACATTATCATGACAGGAATGAGCAGAGATTGTCCATGTGCTAACATGCCTTCTCAAATACAGGTAGTCCTCAATTTATAGCAGGAATTGGAACTAGGATTTCCATTGCTAAGCAATGTGATTGTAAGACATAATCCCATCCCTTAACAAGGTCAATCTCTACATTGCTGGTTGCCTTTGTTAACTGAATCCAATAGTTGTTAGGTGAAGCAGTATCCTGCTGGCTTCCCACAACCAAAGTCCATGAGGAAGCCAACAAGATATTGAAGGTCTCAGGCTAACAGGAAAGTCAATGGCTGCTATTGGGAGAAAGCAAGGGGATACATAGTGATGCAGGAGACGGTCAGGGAGAATGTGAGTGGGTGCAAAGGTATGCACCAGAGGCATGGTGAGGGTCACTGAAGGTGCATGAGGGGATGCAAGGATACAATGGGGTACATGAGAGGCATGACATGGATTGAAAAAGGAATACTAGGTAGTGCACAAGAAGTGTGGTACAGGTTGGTGTTGCAAGGAGATGTGCAAGAGGCATGGCACAGATCAAGAAGTATGCAGAAGAGGTGCATGTGAGTAGTTGGCACAGTTTGAATAAAGGAGCTAAGGAATAGTATGCAGGTGGGAGAAATTTACTCCAGTGACTTGGTCTCTTCCCTGAAGGACAATAAAAGTTCAAATGGTGATCATGTGGCATTGCAACTGGTCATAAGGGCAAACCAGCTGCCAATCACCCAAATTGTGATCATGACTGGTGGGGGAGTGTCCTGGGATGGCCAGAACTCCAAGGAGCAATCATTTGTTTAGTGTTATTGTAACTTTGAATGGTCAAGGACTACCTGTACTATATCTCTGGAGACATCAAAGTCTGCTTTGTCTTAACCACCACTTCACACTGTCAGGAAAATATGAATCTGCATGATTTTAGCAATTTTCCTAACCCATAAGTTCCAGATGCCTTATTTCAAACAAGCAATAACTAAGATAAAACACAGCAGAAATTTTTCACTATACATTTTTATATTGTGATAAAATTGTTTTCCTGGCAATCAGTAATAATAGCAAAGTCATTCCCACATACTTTAAATGCAAGTTACTCATTTTCTCAAAGGGAAATGTGAAGCACTTCAAAGCTTAGGTTTTGAAGAGAAAACCTCAAAGAGGGAATCTGTTTAGAACATCTTGATTTTATTTTATTTTAATAACAAAGATTGTTTTCCCATACCTCAGCTTTAACCTTGAAAGTGACTAATCTTATGACATTTGTTACTATTTTGGAATACTAAATGTAGGTGTATAGTATAAAAGCTCTTTCTAAAAAAGCTATTTTTATTAAGAGGAAAGGAGGTGTGCAATTAAAAATTATGAGTCTACCTATTTTTTATAGAGCATCAGAACAGGTTAGACATTCTTTATTATTTGGCAATATAGAAAGATGGGATAAAGATTTTAAAAGCCAGCACAGTTGCTGTAAAAAAAATTAAAAGAATAACAGCCTCCTGTCAAAAGCAATTTAAAATTCAGGTCTCATGTATTTTTGCATTTGTGGTTACATTATTTCTTAAAGCATTGTTCCAAAACAAAAAGTTTATGTTCTGTATAATAAATGGATTCTCATGGATGGAAAAAAGGAAATCCATAAATGGAATTTCATGAGAATCATATATGTTTCCAGTGCCCTTGCTACTGAGATGTAAATCAGTCTATTCCAGTTTTGGAGATGTGGGGGGAAGTAGAATGATGTAATGCTTAAAGAAAGATTGATTAAAAGCCAAGGTGGATTTGTCTTGTAATTGACAGGAACCTCGTAGTGAGCTAAGCTGTTAAGAACTGAATCTAACATTTACACTCCAAAATTACCTCAGAAGTAAATTTCACTGAGTTCATATTGCTCAGATATTGGTGTACTCAGCCTCATATTGGTGTAAACAGAACTACAGAAATAATTTGAGATAAAACATGCCACCAACATTCACTTAAGTAAAATAAAGCTAGGGGGTTATGTAAAAGCCCCCATCAGCTTTATTTATTTACCACTTTTCCACCTGCCCATCATCCAAAGAATTCAAAGTGATAGGTAATGAGTGGCTTTATTGTCCCTCAGATTTACACAATCACAGGTCTGCAATTGGAGAGGCTGTGAATGAAGACATTTCTTCAGGATATGGTGTCAGTTTAGAGCAGAGGTTTTCTCACACCCAAACCTAAACATTTTAGCCAAACTGAAAGGAAACGTTGAATCGGAGTTGCCAGACCTCATGGTATGCTATGAAACCGGTACATTAGAGACCTAGCAGGTGCTTTGGTACAGCATGCCAAGCTTGCTTAACTAGGTTAACTTTTATAAGACTTAGTGTGTCGTGTGAAGTCAGTTAATTGGGTTAGTGATCCAGAAATAGGAACTAGGTTAAGCATGTTATATGAGGGCAGATTTTCTAGGGTTGCTTTTAGACAGAAGGATGGAAAATTCATGCTTTTGTACTGAAACTGATTAATATAGTCTGTTCAATGATCTCTCTGTACACCAGACCTTCTGAAGCTATCATTTGTTTTTTCTCTCTCTCTTTCTCCTCAAGTAACAATCCTGCCCACAAGTACTACCTAGCCGTGGATCCTGTTTCGGGCTCTCTTTATGTTTCGGATACCAACAGTCGTCGTATTTACAAAGTCAAAAGCCTTACTGGTGCAAAAGACCTGGCTGGTAATTCGGAAGTGGTCGCAGGGACAGGGGAGCAGTGCCTGCCTTTTGATGAGGCCAGATGTGGTGATGGAGGGAAAGCAGTAGATGCAACATTAATGAGCCCTCGAGGTAAGGGAACATCACAGGCAGCACCTGCTGTTGTGTAGCAAATGGCTGGTTTGGGTAGGATAAACCAGAAATAAAACATTTACTCGAGACATTGTTTATTGGCTCTAGGATTGCAGTCCTTTGGAATTAATGAAAACACTAGAACTGTAAAGAAATTCAGTAATAAAATAAATTGCTACCTAATGGCCAAATACTGTATAAAGTATAGCTTCCAAATTGAATGGGTAAATAATTCTGACTTATTATATTGAAAATGATGTTATAGAGAGCTTTCCTTAATTGTTCAAACTAAATGTTGTTTCTAGTTCCAAACATATCCTTGGATATTGTAGGCCAAGAATATTTTTGGGTCATTGAGTATATTGGTAATTTAAAAAACATATCTTGGATTTTCTCACAAAACAATCATTTGCCAAACTTAGCAAAAGTTGCTTCTCTTCTTCTCTGTCTTTTCCTCTTTATATTCCCCCCAATCTCAGGCAGATAAGCATATTTGCAAACAAAACACTGAGCTGTACACACCTACCATGTTTATTTCCTAAAAATACCCACAGGGCTTACACAGAGCTCAGAGACCACCTTGGAAATAAAAGTAATGCTGGAAATGTGTGTTTTTCTTTGCATCATGTCATCTTTCCATGCAATTGGTTTTAATAAAGAAAAAAAGAAAAAAGCAATAGATAAAGTTGGGTGGCACAGGAAGCTTGGTGAACGCCAAGGAAGATAAAAAGTCTGAGATACTAGGCAACATTACTAAGTGTTTGCTTGGAATATCATTATTTTTGTTGCAGAGTAGCAACAGTGTATGACATCAGTAGTTGAAACAGATAAAAGATAAAGAGGTGCAGAAGAAAGGGATGACATAACTTATTTGGACCTGAATGCCTGGACTCAATTAGTGACAGATAAGTTTTAGAAGTCTGAAGATTTTTTTTTCTTCAAATGCATGGGTGCATGTATTTCCTTAACATAAATACAACCTATTTAACAATTTTCAAAATCATCCCTTTATAACATTTGTAAATGTGTAAAATTGACCATGCAAGCACACATTTCTGAGATAAAATCTGAAAAAGTGTCTTTTGTACAGAGAAGAGTGGCAAGAAATATGAAGAACTTTAGGGTGGCATGGTATCAAAATGACCTAGGCAGTGAGATTTTCTGAACTTTATATGAAAGCCTTATTCCTAGATTTCCAAACGATGTTTTATTTAAATGTAGTCTGTACTGTGGAAAAAAAGAGAGAAAATAATGAATAACATTTTTTATACAAGGAAAATAAAACAAGTCACACTGTATTATGATTAGAATGGGAATGAATTTATAGAAATTTTAAAAAATTATAATTGACTTTAATGAGAAATAATCTTTTAATTGGCCAAAACTGAATTTGAAAGCACAAAATATTGAAAGGATAAATGATCAGGGGAATGGTCTATGTATAATGATAGATGATAGATAATGATATGTACAGTATAATATAATCTTATTTTTGCTTTTCTTTCATGCAGGTATTGCAGTGGACAAATATGGCCTTATGTATTTTGTTGACGCAACAATGATCAGGAAAGTTGATCAGAATGGTATCATATCAACTCTGTTGGGCTCTAATGACCTAACTGCTGTTCGGCCACTGAGCTGTGATTCCAGCATGGATGTCACCCAGGTAGAATGTTATTTGCTTCTGATAATAAAACAGATGGATAAATGTCTTGTGGTTATCTCCAAAATACATCAGAAGTTTCAACCTGCTGGGAGAAAAAGTTATTGCTGATTATACAATATATAATATTTAGCATAATTAGCAACACAAAAAAGCCCAGCCTTCTTTTCAGAAGCTTCTATATATCTACATCAGAAACAAAAAAGAGAGAGAGAACACTGATACAGTAATGTGGTTTAATTAGCTTTGGTTATCCTTTATCTGGAAAGGGGGCAATTAATCCTTTATGTAAGCATACAGAGAGCTGACTGCATGTAGGTTTAATGAACACTGAAAAGAATATTATCTAAGGCAACTCCATACAGCTTTGATCCTTGACTAACTCCATTAAAACTGGCCAATTATTTGCTGTTCCACACAAACCTTTGTTCATCTGAAGTTTTTAAAGTAATAGTAATGTGTTGCTTATTCTATAGGTGCGACTGGAATGGCCAACTGATTTGGCTGTCAATCCAATGGATAACTCACTGTATGTTTTGGAGAATAATGTCATCTTGCGAATCACTGAGAATCATCAGGTTAGCATCATTGCTGGCCGTCCAATGCACTGTCAGGTTCCTGGGATAGACTACTCTCTTAGTAAACTGGCCATTCATTCGGCTTTGGAGTCAGCCAGTGCCATCGCCATCTCACATGCTGGTATTCTTTACATCAGTGAGACAGATGAGAAAAAAATCAACCGCCTTCGTCAGGTCACTACGAATGGCGAGATTTGCCTGCTGGCTGGGGCAGCTTCAGACTGTGACTGCAAAAATGACGTCAACTGTAATTGCTATGCTGGGGATGATGCTTATGCAACTGATGCAATCTTAAACACACCATCCTCCTTAGCTGTGGCGCCAGACGGTACAATATACATAGCAGATCTTGGAAACATACGCATCAGAGCGGTCAGCAAAAATAAACCAGTCCTCAACTCTTTCAACCAATATGAAATTGCTTCGCCAAGAGAGCAGGAGCTGTACATCTTCAGTATTGATGGCATCCATCAATATACTCTCAGTCTTGTCACGGGAGAATATCTATATAATTTCACCTATAGTGCTGATAACGATGTGACTGAGTTGGTTGATAACAATGGCAACTCTCTGAAAATTAGGCGGGATACAAATGGAGCAGCACGCCATTTTTTAATGCCTGACAATCAAATTGTGACTCTTGCTGTCAGCACCAATGGTGGTCTTAAAGCAGTGTCAACCCAGACCTTGGAACTTGGATTAATGACCTATCATGGAAGCAGTGGTCTCCTGGCAACAAAAAGTGATGAAACGGGATGGACAACCTTTTATGAGTAAGGCTGTTTTTAGAATAACCTATAGTGCATATTCATTGTTTATCTGAGTAATCATCTGTCTTCATAAGGAATAAGGTAGTGCATGTGTTTTTTTCATACAGGACGTCTCAGATAAGGTAAGTCTAATCATGTTGAGTGGTCTCCAAAGGAAGCATTCTCTTTTGCATGCATGTTCTTGTTTACTCTTATTGTGTCACTATGGGCTTTCCTATAGCTTGAATTGTTTTATGCAAAAGTAAAATTCAACAGAGTCAAAGATGGAGCCAAAGAATGGATAAAACATTGGTAAAAGGACATTGAATGAATTAACCAGTGGTCTGGTTCAATCATGGGAAAAATAATGTCATTATAGTTCATTTACAGCTTTTTTACCTATATTAAGAATGCAGCAATATATGTCCTAGGGCTGCAGAGGCTCAACGGCTAAGATGCTGAACTTGTTGATCAAAAGATCGGAGTTCAGTGGTTAGAATCCCTAGTGCCGCATAATCGGGTGACCTCCCGTTACTTGTCCCAGCGTTTGCAAATCTAGTAGTTCAAAAGGACGTAAAAAATGCATGTAGAAAAATAGGAACTACCTTTGGTGGGAAGGTAACAGTATTCCATGCACTTTTGGCATTTAGTCATGCCGCCCACATGACCATGGAGACGTCTCCGGACAGCGCTGCCTCTTCGGCTTTGAAATGGAGATGAGCACTGCCCCCTACAGTCGGGAATCACTATTTTATTATTTATTATTTTTATTTTGTTAGATTTATATACCGCCCCTCTCCGTAGACTCGGGGC
>JANHFP010001742.1:32811-44943 GCA_032468135.1 Calamaria suluensis | reverse complement strand
GTATTAATTATGAAATAGCCATTGTATTTAATAGTTATTTTAATTTTTGTCTTTGTTGGGTTTTAAATTGATTGGCTATAAACCGCCCCGAGTCCGCAAGGAGAGGGGCGGTATATAAATAGAATAAATAAAATAAAATAAATAATAAAATAATTAGAGATCTGTGGCAACATTTAACATTTAACATTTAACCCTCCAAATGCAGAAAACACTAGTATTTTGTAATCAAGTAAGCTCCTTGCCCCCTGTCAGGGTTTCCTCAGGTTACATTTCTGTCTGTGATTCTAGAAAAATATAAAGTCTCCATCCTGATCTATCAAAAGTTTCATGATAGAGTTTACTTACCTGCTATGTATCATCTTGCTTTTCCCATGTCCTATTCCTATTCAAGTTCTACTGGTAACATGATACAAAATAGAGATGTGTTACTTCCAGTATAGAATTTCTTGAATTATCGTGGAATCAGAGAGTCTGTCAATGCTCTTTTTTACAACTGAACTATATCACCAGCTAGAATTATATATTTAAGATAGATGTCTACGGTATACACATTTTCTAAAGCAATCATCACAATTTTTTCATACAGAAAGTCATCTAAAGTTGGGTTGAAGATATCCATTTCATTGGTTAATAAAAATATTTCACCTATTTCAAGCTTTGTGTCTCTGCATCAATGCAAACAAATCATATCAATTGTCCACTTGGTGTACTCAATTTACAGGTGAAGTTCTTGATTGTGTATGCTGTGCACCTTGTCTAGTTATGAATCAAAGTTAGTCAATTGTACAGGTGATTGAGTGAGATTCTGGAATCTCTTTTCAATCAATTTATCTAATGGATATTTAATCATTAGAAAGCTACCTGTTATAGTAGACAATGTGCTTGCCTGTAAAATAAACTATTTTATTGTGGTAGAAACTATTTTGATGACTTTATTCTCGCTAGTGAAAACTTCAAAGTAACTATTATGATTTTGTAGAAAGATATTTACTTAGTTATTTACACATTGATATCCTATCACAAATGGACGATTTATTGCAGCTTTCACAATATGAAAAGTTCACTAGAACATATACAGTATCCTGAATCTAAAAAAGCACATCATAAATCAATAGATCATCTCAACAAGAGTCACAAGGACATAACACTTCTAATACTCTCAGAACCTATAGAAGCGGTTCATAATTGGGCCTTTATGCAATATTGCATTTTTCCATTTTTTTACTTTCCAGAATCCTTTTTTTTATCACCATCTGTATGTATAAAAACACTAGATATCAAAGTACATTTTCTGGAATAGGAAATAATGGGATTCCCCTTCTTTAAGAAACAATTTACATTTTCAAAGAATAACTTTCTTAGATACATATTTCTCTATCTTTCTCATTCCATGGTTATTGTATAACTTCTTTCTAAATCAGGTCAGTCTACAATACCATAAACATCAGATATTTATTATACAAACTGGGCCAAGTTCTCCATCCCAGTGTATGAATATTAAGTATTACTCCTTTGAAGGGTTTTTTTTAGAATTTTTTATTAGATATAATACGTTTAAAAAGAGCAAACAAACATTACAAAAATGATAAGACATATACATACAATGAACATTAAAATATACATACATTTTTACAACATTTCACATTGACTGTAGATTTTACGGTAATACAGAGTTATATCTGTTTATCTAGTATTCTAATTCCATACTTCAGTTTATGTTCTTATTTCTTGTTTTGTGTTCTATTTTTTAACCATGTGTAAAACCAATTCCATTCTCTATAATAATCCAAATTATCCCTTTCTTTAATTTCCATTGTCAATTTATCTATTTTAGCGCATTCAATGATCTTTTTAATTACTATTTCTTCCAAAGGTGTATTGGTCTGTTTCCATGTTTGAGCTAGTGTAATTCTGGCTGCTGTCAAAATATATAATATAATATAGTATTGACTATTTTCCATTTTTTATCCATTATTCCCAATAAACACATCTCCTTAGAAGATTTATCCTTCATATGGCTTTGTGGAAAACTTTAAGCAGTTCTTCTCAGCAAAAAATATTTTCAACATGACAATCCTGTGTATTTCACTTCATAACCTCAGTGTACTGAATCCTAAACTACATTTGTTATGTACATTTTTAAAGGTTCTATTATCCCTTTGCAAGGTTACCTGCCTGGTTTGTATCTTTAGTTGCAATCTCTGTTATTCCCTTATTGACTTGTTTTCATCTGATTTCTTAAAATCATTAGAAAGTTGTTATTCCCCATGATAGTTGCTCAACAGTCCTGAAGAGGTATGAATACAAAACCATTTACACCCAAAGCTGCATATCATTTGCATTATTTATCATTTAAGATAGTCTTTTAATTATTATTAATTCAGTCGGGGGAGTGAAAACCATGTAATTTGAGGACATGCTGCCAAGAAGAGGTAGAATAAATTTGTGGTTTGTTTTTGTTTGTTTGTTTGTAAAAAGAAAATATATGGCCCTGTTGAGCCAAAATGATGAGAATTTAAATTCATTATATTAAGTTAACAAATTAAGAAGGCTAAATAGTTGATGCTATTACAATATGCATCAAAGGACCCTATTTGCTGATTTGCTTCCTTTAGAGCAAGCTATAATTATAGGGAGCTGATTTCATCCAATTTGCTATTGCTAGTAAAGTCTTCTGTATGCAAACTGTATGCAAAACCTGAGGCAGTCTTCAGTAAAACTATACTTCAAAAATGTTAGCATGGCAATTGTTCATATTTGTGCTTTTACAAAGATCAAGAAAAGAAAAGCTACCTAAGAGAACAGTAGGGTTATCTTTTTATTGGTTTATCTTTGTGGTCAGACAACTGATAGCAGTGTTCCAATATCTCAGGGGCTGCCACAAAGAAGAGGGAGTCAGGCTAAGCACCAGAGGGAAGAACAAGAAGCAATGGGTAGAAACTAATCAAGGAGAGAAGCAACTTAGAACTAAGGGGAAAGTTTCCTGACAGAACAATTAATCAGTGGAACAACTTGCCTCCAGAAGTTGTGAATGCTCCAACAGTGGAAGTTTTTAAGAAGAGATTGGATAGGCATTTGTCTGAAGTGGTTCCTGCCTGAGCAAGGGGTTGGACTAGAAGACCTCCCAAGGTCCCTTCCTACTCTTATTCTATATTCTAACTCCTTCTAAAGGTGTCTTTTAGTCTCCATTGTGGGTTTTTTTCCTCCCCATTATAATTGTGTAGGGTAAACCATTCTGTTTTCTGGAATCTCTACTCTTAAAAATTCCCAAGGCATGGTTGGTACAGATGTAGAAACCATATGACATGTAGATAATGATTTTAAAAAATCACTTGTATTCTGTTTCTTCTCTGTATTAACTCTTGCCTGGTCCCATTTATAATCATACCTTATACATGCCCATCTCTTGGCAATGTTTGCTCAAGAGACATTTGCCAAGAGAAGCACCTTAGTCGTTCTGTTTGCAGGTAATTAAACTTCTCAACTTAAGAAGAGAAGTTTAAATGTAAAAACTGCCAGAGTTCTGCAAAGAAGATAATGGAAACCTTAAAGTAATTATTCAATGCTGCCTATGCAGTGTGACATTGTTAACTAAACCAAAATGAAAAGGAATTTGTGGATGATTGTTATAAAATTTAAAATAGTGTCATTAAAAATAAATGTTGCTGTGGGACAATAACCTCCTCACAATCCAGGGACTATTTTCCTGGGTTATGATTTTTTATTTCTCTCCTGCAGATGATTAATTAGATAGATATTTTCTTTATTACAAAATGATAGTGGTTCTTCGGTGGCAGCTGCTCACTCTGCTGTCTACTGTCTTGCGGGAGAGATTCCATTTTACTGTTCTGAAAACCAGATCAGCCAGTCAAGAATATAACAATCATAAATATCAAGTTTTATTTTTGCAACTTCTGCCAGTCAATAAAAAGCCAGATGTCAGGCTGGCTAGTAATGTTTCTTTAAGGCAGAATGAAAACTGACACTCATACAAAAGATTGACTCTGGCAGCTCATTCTGTGTGAGCATCATGCCTTAAGTACTGAAACCTAATCTATAACTGAGCTATATATCTGTTAAGGGAGCACTGAAGGCAGTATAGAAAGAATAGAGATGAATCTGTCTTTTCCCTAAAAAAAAGCTGCAGCCACTTCTTTTGATATTTTCAGGTTGAATAGATTTCATGCTGACCCAATACTTCAATCAAATCACTTGCCGTCAACTTTCTCTCACATTATACATGTATTCACAAACACTAGTGAGGTTTGCAAAATAATAATTATAATAATCAATGGCTCCTTGATTTACTGTTAAGGAGCAAACAGAAAAATATAATTCTAATAACCTGAAATATGCCTTCAGGCTGCAAATATTTCATAGTATTTCTCTCTACATAAATCAACAATATTGTAAGTGTCTGCCTTACCTAAACACAAATAGTAATTGTAGGAATATGTCATTTGACCGCTGTAGAATGATCACAAAAAAATTGCTAGTTAGGTAAAACATTTATTTGTATGACTAATGGAATATTTCTTTTCTTCCCAGATCAAGTGAGAAACAGCTATCAGCTCTGCAGTAATGGCACCTTGCGAGTGATGTATGCAAATGGGATGAGTATCAGCTTCCATAGTGAACCACATGTCCTAGCAGGGACTGTGACCCCAGCAATAGGACGATGCAATATTTCACTGCCAATGGAAAACGGCTTAAATTCAATAGAATGGCGCCTCAGAAAGGAACAAATTAAAGGAAAAGTTACTGTGTTTGGAAGAAAGCTCAGGGTAAGTCCTATGATCAATTTGTTCCTCAAATTATTGTTTTCAGGTATAGGTTTCAGCTTTTTCAAAATCTGAAAGCATGTCAGATATTATTTGTTCGGAAAACCAGATGACCTCTCCGAAACATAGATTAGCTCTATGAATGAGCAGATCCAAGCCTTCCACTACAGAGAATCCATGATCACAGAGAGAATTTTGGACCAAATGTATGCAAGGGGCAGAACACAGAATATTCATGCTTCCTGCTCTTATTTCACATATCACCTTGTAAAATGTTCCTTTCTTTCCCATTGATCCTAATGGACTACAGTAGCATAACTGAACCTGGATTTGAAAAATAAAAACTATTTACTGAGGGAGAAAAATGGGCCCGTGGCTCATCTGCCCTTTGAGTCATGGGAATGATTACTATTAGTAAAAATAAATAACATTGTTGTTGTTAGTTGCAAAGTTGTGTCTGACCCATTGTGACCCCATGGACGATGTTCCTCCAGGCCTTCCTGTCCTCCACCATCCTCTAGAGTCCACCTAAGCTCACGCCTAATGCTTCAGTGATTCTATCCATCCATCTCATTCTCTGTCGGCCCCTTCTTCTTTTGCCTTCAATCTTTCCCAGCATCACACTCTTCTCTAGTGAGTCCTTCCTTCTCATTAGGTGCCCAAAGTATTTGAGTTTCATCTTCAGGATCTGGCCTTCCAAAGGGCAGTCAGGGTTGATCTCCTCTAGGACTGACCGGTCGGATCGCCTTGCAGTCCAAGGGACTCGCACGAGTCTTCTCCAGCACCAAAGTTCAAAGGCCTCAAGTTGCTAAAGGAACACCATTCCATTCCATTCCACTCCATTCCATGGATTTAACTGACAAGCGGGCAACAGATCCTGGCGGAACATTAGAAGAAATTCCCTAAAAGTAAGAACCATTTTGTGGCGGGACTACCATCAAAGAGAGAATAAGGAGTCATTGAAGCAGTGGGCGTGAGCTTCGGATGGTGGAGGACAGGAAGGCCTGGAGGAACGTTGTCCATGGGATTGTGATGGATCGGACATGACTTCGCAAATAACAACAACCATCAGAGAGTTGCTAGGCTGCTTTCCGCTGGTTGCTCAAGATGACGTCCTGAGAATGACTCAATCTGGATTCTTGCGCTGAGCAGGGAGCTGGATTGCATGACCTCAGTGGCCCCCTTGCAGTTCTGAGGTTCGGCGGTTAAGCCAATGGCTGTTTTCGGTGTTAGTCTTTTTTCCTCCTCCTCATCCACGTTTCTCTGTCTGTCCTTCAGGAGGGAGTCGGCTGGAGAAAAGGCGCCCCCAGTTTTTCTGTAGGTGAGACGTTCTGAAATCCCGTCATCTCTCCCTCGTAAGTACCACTCTGAAACTCACCTAAAAACGTGGACTCAGAGCCCCCCCCTTCGGCCATGTCCATAGAAAGAAGCCAGTGCCGGGCTGGGAAGGCGAGCAGTTGAGCAGAGCCGAGGCCGGAATGTCGGCCGAGCGACAGGAGGCGACCTCGGTGGGCCTCCACCCGTACGAAACCAGGGCGGAAAAAGGAGTCAAGATGGAGGAGTTTGAAAGAAATGGCGTCGCGCCGGCAGGCCCAGCCCGGTTCAAGAAGAGCCCTTATGTCATCCAAGCTTTTACAATCGGGGAGAATTTTAGCAGGATGACAGCCAAGCCGACAGAGCGGGAGCTTGAGGAAGGGATGCTGTCGCCGTGTTGGGAAGCCCAGTGGCGGGACATCCTGAAGAACACACAGTCCCCGTATTCGAGGTGGGGCCACCCCCAGATCCCGGGGGCTCTGGATCCTGCTGAAACTGGGGCCAGTGAAGAGCTCCTACAAGAAGGGGCCGGTGAAGAGAGGCCCCTCAAGACCAGCCTGGGTGAAGACCCTGCAGAACAAGGGGACGACGAGGAGGCGAAGGGAGAGGGCCACACCCAGGAGACGTCCAGTGCGGAGCTGCACCGGCAGCACTTCCGCTGGCTTTGCTACCAAGAGGCGGAAGGGCCCTGGGACGTCTGTGCCCGGCTGCGGGAGCTGTGTCTCAACTGGCTGCAGCCGGAGCTGAATTCGAAAGAACAGATGGTGGAACTGGTGGTCTTGGAGCAGTTCTTGGCCATCCTGCCCGAAGACATCCAGGGCTGGGTAGGAGAAAGCGGGCCGGAGACCTGTGCCCAGGCAGTGGCCTTGGTGGAGGATTTTCTGCTGAGGCAGCAAGAGACTGAGAGGTGGAAACAGGAAGTAAGGGGGGATTATTTCTGGGGTGGAATGGGGAATTGGGGTATTGAGTACATCTCATAAGAGCCACGGTGGTACAGGGGAAAAAGTGCAGTGCTGCAGGTTAACTCTGCCCGTTGTCAACAGTTTGATCCTGGCTGACCCTTCAATCTTTCCAAGGTCGGTCAAATAGAGTCAATTTTTTATAGAATAGAATATATTTTTTATAGAATAGAATAGAATTTTTATAGAATAGAATAGAATTTTTATAGAATACATTTTTTTTTATTGGCCAAGTGTGATTGGACACACAAGTAATTTGTCTTGGTGCTTATGCTCTCAGTGTACATAAAAGAAAAGATACGTTCATCAAGAATCATCAGGTACAACACTTCATGGTAGCCATAGGGAACAGATAAGCAGTCAAATCATATTGGGAAACAGTCAGTATAAATCATAAGGATACAAGCAATAAAGTTACAGTCACACAGTCCTAAGTGGGAGGAGATGGGCGATGGGAACGAGGAGAAGATTAATAGTAAGTCAGACTTAGTGAATAGTTTGAGAGTGTTGAGGGAATTATTTGTTTAGCAGAGCGATTGCATTTGGGAAAAATGTTTTTGTGTCTAGTTGTTCTGGTGTGCAGTGCTCTATAATGTCATTTTGAGGGTAGGAGCTGAAACAGATTATGTCCAGGATCTGAGGGGTCTGTAGATATTTTCACAGCCCTCTTTTTGACTCGTGCAGTACACAGGTCCTCAATGGAAGGCAGGTTGGTAGCCATTGTTTTTTCTGCAGTTCTAATTATCCTCTGAAGTCTTTGTCTGTCTTGTTGGGTTGCAGAACCAAACCAGACAGCTGGGTGGAGCCCGGTACTTAGTAAGAAGGTACTAAGCTACCCTTGGCTAAAAGATCATCAAAGAACACCTTAACTCATTTGTACAAGAAGATGGTAAGACTAAGCCAAGCCCTTGATGATTTAATAATTGGTGTGGATCCGTCTTTCCTACCTGATAGTTCTTGGTGCAAATTCTAAGCCAAAGATACAAGAACTCTCTAGGTTGGAACCTGTCCAGATTCTTTTGGATCTGAAAATGTTCACATTTCCATTGGTGTTGGGAAGGTGAGCAAAAGAGGGGCTTGGAGATTTGAGGAGCAGTCACAGAGATGAGGGGGTAGACCTCCTCTCCAAAGCACATGAGGGCACGAGAAGAAGTAACAGAGGGACATAAAAAAAAGATGAAGTAACGGAGGGAAACTTATCCAACAGAGATCCAACGTGCAACTAAGGACAAATTTCCTGACAGTGAGAATGAAACAGCTTGGCCTCCAGATATTGTGGGCTCTCCACCACTGTCCAATCAAGAAAAGATTGCACTGCCATTTGTCTGGGATGGTATAAAGACTCCAGTCTTAGGCAGGGGGTTGGGCTAGGACAGGGGTCCCCAACCCCTAGTCCCTGGAGTGGCACCAGTCCGTGGCATGCCAGCAACTGGTCCACTCAAACAAGTGAAACCCCATCCATAAGATACAGGCAGCATGCAAAACCACGCCCCCTCCACTCCACGGATGAAACTTTCTCCATGGAACCGGTCCCTAATGCCTACGAGATTGGAGGCTAGAAGACCTCCAAAGTCGTTTCCAGCCAGCAGTGGGCTTCAAAAAAAATTAGCAAAATCTCTGCCCAGTTTCTGGATGAGTGTGACCATGGTGGGAGTGGTCTAGTCCAGCGGTCACCAACTGGTGGTCTGTGGACCACCGGTGGTCCCTGAGAAAATGTTGGTGGTCCACAGAAAGAAATATTTGCATTTTTAATATTACACTAAATCAGGGGTCCTCAAACTCTGGCTGCTTAGTTCCTTAGTTCCTTAGTTCCTGTTGGGGCCCTAAGGAGCCCAGGCGGGGAAGGCTGGGAGGGGAGGAGCGAGTAGAGACCAATGAGATGTCCCTCGAGGTGAGTGAGATCAAGTTGGCCACGCCCACCCAGTCACCTTGCCATGCCCATTAGGCAGATCATATTAGTGGTCCACGGGATTTAAAATTATGAATTTAGTGGTCCCTGAGGTCCGAAAGGTTGGAGACCCCTGTTCTGGCCGAACCCCCCTGCTCGAGCAAGAGCCCCTATATCAGCAATGGGTAACCTTTTTGCCACTGTGTGCCAAAAGTGGGGGGAGCACGGCAGCGGCGGGGTGTCGTATGTGTGCCCACACCCATAATTCTATGTGCCCCCCATGCACGTACGTACGACCCCCTGTGCTTCCCCCACTTTTGGCCCGGTAGGCTCCAGAGCCTTTCTAGGAATCTGGGGAGGGTAAAAACGGGCTTCCCACACACCCCCGGGGGCCTTCCAGAGGTCAAAAACGGCCTGTTTGCCAACTTCCGGTGTGCTCGTGTGCCCAACAATATGGCTCACATGTGCCGTAGGTTCGCCATCACGGCCCTGTATCATTTCAGTCAGAGGGCTGTCCAGTCTATTCTTTAAAACCTCCAGTGATGAAGCATCCAAACTTCTGAAGGCAAACTGTTCCACTGGTTAATTGTCCTCATTGCTAGGAAGTTTCTCCTTAATTCCAGGTTGTTTCTCTCCTTGATTAGCTTCCATTCACTTTCTTGTCTTGCCTTCTGGTGCTTTGTAAAATAAGTTAACTCCCCTCTTTTTTGCGGGAGCCACTCAAAAATACACAGTGTTACTGTGTCTTACTGCCTCTTCCGGGTTTCCATCCTAAATGCTAAATAGGAATATTCTATAGTTGCTAAGATCTTATTTATTGTGTCATGCCTCTGCCAGCGTCCGACTCGGAAGTCGAGGAGGAACAGATGGCAGAGAGCAGTGAGGGGAAGGTTGATGTTGAGGAACAGCAGGCCCAGGCAGACTCCAGTGAGAGAGGGGTGGAGTCAGAGAAGGACAGTTCAGAGGAGGACCTGGAAACAGGGCCCCCACCTGATCCAAGACACAGATGCAGAGACAAAAGGGCTCTGGAGAAAAGGCTACTCAGGAGTAAGTGAAGAAAGGAACATAGCTGAGTGGAACCCTTTAAAAGCCAGCTGGTTGTAATCAACAGTGCTGGAGTCAAAGAGTTGATTTTACAAGTTCAGCGTCTTCGTATCTTTGGGTAAGAGATTCGTACCCAAGTTTTGCTTTTTGATAACTCAATAATTACTTTTGGATTGCCCCCACAATTTGTCTTGGCAACAATTTACTTTTGCTTTTGAAAATAAACTAACTTCGGAAGAAGAAAGAAAAGTGGGCTTTTGGTAATAAAGACAGTTCGTAGTTAAGTTCCTGGTTTTGGTTTGTTAATTGCTTTGAGTTGGGTCATCACATATTGTTCCTGCTAAGAACCACTTGTTGTTCTGGCAAAACAACAAAGGAATGCAATTGTTTTTCCATGTTGCAATATAAATACAACTAGCTGCGTTCATATAGCACAGTGAATCAAAATCAAATAAAGCATAGTGCAAAATCAAAGCATGCTACAATGCTACAGCTAAGTCAGTAGCCAACAGTTTCAAAATTAAGGAGTCTATCACCTTTAAGACATTGCTGTACTAAAACCTCTAGCAGGTATGTTATTTCTATCCACAGGGAACTTTAGTTCAGCTAGTATGAAAAACCAGTTTCTTTTACAATACAAAATACATGTTTTTTTCATTGACATGTATAGGATTGCACAATGCATTAGGGAAGCTGAGTTGGCAAGGTGGGTTCAGATTGAAAATTTCTCTCATTTGTCAGAATATGAATGCACTGGCTGGTGATATATACTGTATCAATATTCTCAGCTTGGTT
This sequence comes from Calamaria suluensis, assembly GCA_032468135.1. Taxonomy (NCBI): domain Eukaryota; kingdom Metazoa; phylum Chordata; class Lepidosauria; order Squamata; family Calamariidae; genus Calamaria; species Calamaria suluensis. Next base: position 34,162 of record JANHFP010001742.1, on the reverse strand, counting down.
ATCATAATACATGACATTTACATATATGTATGTATGTTTATTGTATTTTTAGATGATATAAAATAAAGGGAGACTAGTATAGATCTATTTCAAGCTACTTAGCTCTCATCAGCTAGCCATACCCTTCTGGGATTTGAACCTGGGTCTCCTGCATCACAGGCAGTTGTATTAACCTCTAGGCCACAAGTACTCATCCTTTCATGAGATGCACCAAGCGAGGGATTATGTGTTTTTTTGAGGGCACCTGGTTACCCAAATATGGGAGGGAGCAACTTGCATACACACACACATACACATGCATGCGTACGTACATACATACATACATACATACATACATACATACATACATACATACATACATACATAACATACATAACATACATACATACATATTTATAGAGTTTCATGAGTATAGGTATGCAGGTCTTGGTGTATTCGGGCCTTTTCACATGTAAGATTGAGAGTACTCTCAACCTTACATATATTATATATATACATATATATGTATAATATATATACATATATTATATTTATGTATAAATCTAAGTTAGATTTATATATAAATCTAACTTAGCTATGGTCAGGAATTCTGATTTCCTCTCTCATTTTTATCCAAAGCTATTTAAGTTATTTGTAGATATTGATGTCTTAGTGCACCACTGTGCAACAGACATTTTATCCTTTTTATGTGTGGCTTTGAAATAACATAAAAGAACTCCAGAGCGAAATCCTCAAAAGTCCCCCGAGTCTTATTTACAAAGGCTACAAAAGGCATTTGACTATTTGGGGGCAATTTCTTTATCCTCAGTGATTTTTTTCAGCTCAGAGAGATGCACAGCTGGTAGGAGAACTGAAAGGCTGACAGACACCTGAAGTCTTAATTTCTGCCCTGGACTTTAGCAGCCGGTGGCTCTTCCTGTGGAGACAATTGTCTCTTGTTCAGCAGTTGCATAGAGTCAGTCTCCGTTGGGAACAATTGGAAAATGACCGTGTAACTATTTCCTTAATTTGTCTAGGTTACCTAACCTTCTCCTTCTTAATGGCTCAGGGAAGGTAACAACTGTTCCCAATAAAACACACAAAGGAAAAAATACAGCGTTACTGTTCTTTTCAGAAGCAAATTACAGACCATATTTAATACATCTCTTAAAACGAAATCCAATTTGGAGACCAAAAATAGAAAAGACTCAGGGGCTTTCTTGATCTGAAGTCCTTTGGAATTGGGGCTTAGAGAGGGAGAGTTGAACTTTCCTTCCCTAAAGCACTGTATTTAGAGAATAAAAATAAGAGTTGGAAGGGACCTTGGAGGTCATCTAGTCCAACCCCCTGCCCAGGCAGGAAAACCTACACC